>JANHFL010002567.1:0-10098 GCA_032468155.1 Oxyrhabdium leporinum | reverse complement strand
ACCCCTTAGCAACCTGGCATGAGCGATGTCTTCCAAATCAGTCCCTAGTACAAATCCACACCACGTACGTTACAGTAATCCAGGCCTGACTTGAGAAAAAACAAGTTCAGAAATCAAAGATCAAACATCTTCCAGTAACAAGATGTTTGGAAGAGAATGGAGAAATGCAGACAAACAGAGTAGAGCCCAGGCTTTGATCTAATTAATTCACAATGAATGCATAGCCCACGGCATGATTTCTAAAGCTCTTCACAACAAATCCATTCAGGGCATCGGAGAGAGAGTCAAGGGATATCTCACCCATTCCTAGGTTATTTCTAAACAAACCCTGGTACTGAGACAATCCAACCACGACACATTACATGCTTTTTAAAATAAAAAGGAGAGTTATTTAATGTAGATATAGTCATCTTCAGTTTATAACTCCTTCAAAGATTATTTAACGGATAAAGTTAAATTTTATATTTAATAATTCAGATTCCAACTGAATTGTAGATTTATAAAAGCAATACTGACATCTAGTGAATAATCTTCAAAACATTGCACAAAGTGTTGAAGGAATTATATTACACTAAAGGAGGAATTTAATCAGTATTTGGGGGTGGGTAATTATTTCAGCAAGAAACACACTGAGCCAACTTTTTACTGTTATTCTCATGCAGATTAAAATATATTTGTATGTCATCCGACTCCCATCAACTCTGGGCAGCTCACAAGTAAAATCACTTTTTGAAAAAAGGATATAATTAGACACAGAAAAAAGATAGAATAGAATACAATAGAAAAACAATAGAAAAATGGAATGAAATGGAAAAAAGAATCAACTTCCTTTTCTTCAAGGCCCTTCAAAACACCAGTAGGGTGGGAGACCTCTGGATTTTGGGGACAATCTTATTCCACAGAGTAGATGCTGCTACAGGGAAGGCATATTTCCAGGATCCCAATAGATATTAGGAATTTGTGCTAACCTTGCTAGACAAAATTAATAAAGGTAAACAAAAGTCTTCCTAGCCGTGTCTGCCATCTGCTCATCAAGCAGGAACTATGAGTCTAGGAAGATTGTTCACCATCCTTGAAAGGGGAAGCGGAATCCCACCCATGGTCAAAGATTGAATATTCCAATATCTGGCTAGTCCTAACTCCCACAGACAGTCTTGGTAGGATTGAATTGGAGAGGGTTCTTCCCCATCTAAATCCATACAATTTTCAGCTACTTTGACAGAATCTTGAAAGTCTCACTTGGCCAGCCCAGGACTGAAAGATATAACTGTGTACCATCAGCCTACTGATGATTAGAAAGCACACTAACAGGGGTGTCAAACTGGCGGTCTGTGGGCCAGATGTGTCATGTGCAGGCCAAGCCCATCCCAGCTCCACAAAGAGGAAAAACATCACGAAAAGTCACGTGACGGCAATGTGACGCCACGAGTTTGACACCCGTGTACTAGAAGGTAATTCTAAAGTTTGCAAAAGTAGACTTTTTCCTTGAATTTTACAGTTCCCTAGATCTACAGTACATGTGAGCCTAATTTACTGCTCTTACTCACATTCACTGTAACAGGTGTTGTTGGTCTTACCACAAATCTTCACCACTGATGTTCTAGTGCAGTATATCTCAACTTGTGTGGACTTCTTCAGCTGGAATTCCTCTGGCAGTTGAGACCCACACATTTTAAAGCTGCCAAGGTTGAGAGACACTGTTCTGATGGATATCATAGCACAACCTCTGTCTCTTTTTTTACTTCCATCATAATAGCACATAAAAATACATAAGGGCAGAGTTTGAGTTGCAGCACACTTCCATCCTCATTCCCCCACAGAAGTTCACATCCAAAAGGTCAAGATGATGATAACATCTGCACAATCAAAGTCCTACTCTTTATATGTATACATGTCAATATTGCACACAGGTGCAAAGGGGCAGGCTTCTGTCATTAACCAGCTTGACTTTTTTATCCACAATATAACCCTGAACATAACTACATTGCACAAATGTACAATATGCTGTACAAAAATATAAGACAGTGCTTTTTAAAAAGCCTAGCATTACAATTAAATGAACCTGTCTGTGCTGTCCCACTCATTCACGCACATACACAACACTGGGTTAGTGAGTTTATTAATATTCCCCTGCAATTCCCTTCATTAAAATCCCAGAACTGTCCCAATTAAGCCCAGCCAAAAGCAGACCAATGCTAGTCCACAGAGCAATCACCACTGAGTCTGCAAGTTTCCCAAACCAGATAAATCCACTAGGCAAAATTAAATCCACAATACAAGAGGATGCATGAGGCCAAAAAAGTCCAGAATTCACAAGGAATAGTGTCAATCCAAGGCTGGAATCGCAATGACCAGGAAACCCGCAGCTAGGGAATGAACACCTTGTTCCCAGCATCACCTCCATCTGTCTACTGTGCTCAATAGTCAGCAGCCCATCAAGAGGGATGAGGCCGCCTCCTCTTGGGTAATCAGGCTAACCTTCACTGCTTTTGCCTTTTCTCTGTCCTATGCATTCTCAGATCAGTGCAGAAGGCAGTTGTTGTTCCTCCTCATCGCTAACTGGCTGCAGCTGCATGCTTTCCCCACCTCAAGCCTTAGGGCCATCCTGCTGCAGCTGTGCTTCAGCCAAGTCACTCTCAGCCATTGACCAACTCTTGAAGTGCCGGGACTGGTTCATCCTCTTCTGAACTGACATCTGGAAAGGCATGTGGGGAAGCATCTGGAGGAGTCATCACACAGTCATATAAATGTGAAAAAGAAAGAACTGGGTCATGTACAAAACAAGAATAAAGAAAAGATAAATCAATGCTTAAATCAATAGACTTTGTTTGCTGAAGTGTGGACTTCTGATCCTGTGGCAGAGATAAAGCAGTCACTGTTAAATATTTTTTTTTCTTTGATATACTTTAACTTTTATTTTTTCCACAATATGCCATTTACAAGATGACATCATGGTGCAAATGACATCATTGTGTGATGAATGTGTGCAAGCCCCTGAATCTGTCCTTTATACTCCTTGTTTATCAATTCAGTGCCTTTGCTCAATGCAGAAAAGCCTGAACGCCTTCTGTTCTCTTGCTAAAGCCTGTAGATACAGATAAATATAGCAATGAAAGCATTCCTTCCAAATCAGGAAAGTTCTTTTCCATTCTTAACTGGGAACATGACTAAGTACAAGTGCTCATGTTGCTGCCTCCAAAGGTTGCCAATATGGAAAGTTGAATGACTAGATTTAGACTCCGGTATACCAAGTAGGATGAAAGAAAATGCCTATCTAGAAGTATGGCAGCAGAAGATGATATTGTGCCTACTGATACAGTCCTTGGAGCTCACCCAGAACTTTGCCCCACTATTTTTAAAAATATTATTGGATTTAAAAGGTGAATGGAAAGCTTATATTTCCAATGATGCTTTTGTATCTCAAAGAGATCCCAGATACATTCTTAGGAACCACAAATGGGGGCAGATGCCTGCAGCCTAAGGCTTAGTTTGTTGTCACATAAATGGGTTCTGGAGGTGGGTTCTGGCAATGGTGAATTCATCCTTGAAACAGAAGATTGTGATTTTGTGGATCCTGTCAGCCAAGGACTGAAATTGGGCCTTTTCTGCTGTAGCCAACATTCTATGTAAGATCATTCCCCCACCCCCTCTCCCAAGGTAAGGTAGACCCCAACCCTATTGGCCTTCTGAAAGGCTCTTCAAACATTATTTTGTCAGCTAGCTTAAGGATACCACAACAGAGTGGATCTTGTTAGATGGCTCTATGATAGTTAACAGAATGCACTGTTTTTGCCACTTTGCTTTTTAATTGGTTTTTTTGTGTTTTTTATTTTAAATGGATTGTTTTACTGTTTTTTAACCATTTATTATTATTTTTATATATGCCACCAAAAGTCACTGAAGGAAGTGGGCAGCTATAAAAAAAGAGATTAAATAAATAAAATGAGTGTTTTATGATTAGCCACAAACTCCATGGCAACTACTTTTTGATGTTCTCAAAACTTCAAATATATCTAAACTCAAAAAGATTGGGAAAATCTTGGCGTAATCTAATGTGTAAATCAAGTCATATATAATCTTCCACATTCCACTAGGGGGCTTTGCAACACAATAAATTTATACTTCCAAAGTCTTTGCAGCAAAATCTCAAACAATCAGAATGGGACAAAGCAAGCTACATTTTAAAAAATATGATGCATGTTAAACACATACAAAGACCAGACAGTCTGTTCTTTAAAAATTTTAAATAGGCTTCTATAACAACATTTGGTTTTAATAAACAAATGCATGTATGCTCCAGGCAGGCCTTCAATAGGATAGGGCAGTGATGGCAAACCTTTTTGATTATGCATATTAAAAATTCAGAAAATGCCAAACTTGACTTGGCTGGCATGGTTAACCCCTTCCCCTAGACCAGGGGTGTCAAACTTGCGATGACACGTCATCACAACTTTTTTCCTCTTTGCTAAACCGGGGGTGGGCGTGGCCAGCACGTGACGCATCTGCGAGTTTGACACCCCTGCCCTAGACAAAAAAGAAGCAATTCTTTGCATATACATTTATTTAAAAAAAACCAAAACATTCCAGTTGTGTGTGGTGCTATGCATTACATAAAATGTCCATCGATTATAAAAAAGAAATATGAATAAAACAAACTCGGATACATGCAAAATAATAAAGAAAAAACAATATTATTATTCCAATTTCATTATTAAAACAGTTTCATGCAATATATTAACTAAACCGGAGGAAAACTGCAATTATGCAAAAGTATAAAGTGAGAAAAAGTGAAAGTAAAAACAGTGACTTACAACAGAGATACTGATATGCATACTGACTGTTATTATTATTGATTATTATTGGGCTTAAAATAGTGCAGTAAAAATGACGCTACTTTTAATAAGGTAGTAATTTTTCCATTGAACTGAAAAAAATATATGGAACAAATTGCATTTGATTTCATCTGCATCAATTAATGACTTCTTTGTTGCTGTGTTCTAACACATAACACTGAAATCAAAAGTATCTACTTCTGGGTGAGGAGGAACAGAGGAAGTTAGTAGGCGAGAAAACAAGTAGCGTTTCCCATGCTTGCCTTCCTCTCCTTCCATCATTCAAATAATTTGCAAGAAATCTGACTCTATGCTAGACATCTCCAAGTGTTTCAAAACAGCATTAGAATCTAAGGACACTTAAGAAGATAGGAATTATATGAAGTTAGGTCAAATATTCTGCCAGAGCCCTAGGTACCTTTCACAGAAAAAATGCCCATTCGAGGCAGTTTTGGGTCACACAAGGCCTTCACTTTGGAACCTTCAGAGAATGCTCTTACATGGCTTTGCAGCCTCCAAAAACAACAGGAAAGCATGTCCCATTCATATGCTTTCTGGAGGTTACAAAGGCCATACGAGAGCATGGCCCTCTTGTGCAACTTCTAGAAGATCCAGAGGCCATGTGAAAGCACACCACATTCTCGTGTGGCTTTTAGAGCCTCCAAAAATCACATGAGAATTTCCCACATTTTTTCAGGCCCCAGAAAGCACATGAGAATGTGCATGGCCTCGAAGCCTCTGGGAGTCACATGAGAGGGCTGTGCTCTCGTGACCCTCTGCAGCCTCCCCAGAAATGTGTTGAATCCCATCCCATTTTCTTGTGATTTTTTGGAGACTCCAAAATGTTCTTGGGGGCTCTCCATGCAAAAACACAGTCCTTCTCACGTGACTTTTAGAAAGCCAAGAGGACATGCAAGAGCACACCAGATTCTCATGCAGCTTCTGCAGCCCCAGAAAATTGAGCAAAAATGGGACATGCTGATGTGTCAATAAAAATGACAGGGTATGTCATCTGTGACACATGTGTCATAAGTTCACCATCACTGTGGTAGAGCATAGTAGGCCAGAGGGGGAAATTCTGAAAGCAAGAAATATGGAAGTAATGTGTATCCTTCCCCCCCCCCGCATCTCTGAATAATTAAAAAAAACCTTTAAAGGTTGGTTAACAAACATGTTCATGCCACTGTCTTGCCCCCCCTATTTGAGGTCTAGAAACTGGCTTGAGTAACTTACAACATTGGAGTTGCAGTTGGTTTCAGATCTCCCAAATGATGTCTAGGGCAGATCTCAACAACACAGTAAACTGCAAATCTTCTTTTAAAATCTGCTTATACTGGGGGGAGGGGAGGAGGGGAGGGCAGCATGCAGACACAGGTTATTAGAACTTTACAGCTTTACATTATACAACAATAGATTAAGATCTCCTTTCCAGCTGCTATCTGAAAGAGAAAAACATATTATGGGTATAGTAAATATTCATAAGTATTCATTTGCAGGACAAATAGCAGCATTGGCTTTAACTGGGGAAATGGAACGGGAACATTCAAAAATCTGGCCCAAAATCTCAAGCCCAATTTAACATCTTGTTTGGTTTTCTGCATCCAGGGTAATCTTTGAACTGTAGGCTGTTAGTCCAAATTGCCTCTCTTAGGTAATAAATCTGCTTGCAAATAGGATCATCTCTTGTACTGCAGGATTTATCTTAACCAATTTGCTTTGAACTTTGTGACCTGCTGTTCTTATCTTTCTGCTCTTACCATCCAGTACAGTTCTACTGGTGAACTTCAGATCTTCAGATACTGTACATCATTCTCCAGTTTTTCTTAATTACAGGCAAGCTAGTTTCTTAAAACTAAATACTAGCAACTGATTGTAGCTTCAGAATCTTCCAAATTGGTCAATACATTTTTTTTCAGAAATGTTTTGGTATGACTCCACCACATTGGTGAGAATCTTATTTGTCAAGTGTCAAATCCTTATTGGAATACTGCATCCAGTTTTGGTCACCACAATGTAAAAAAACATTGTGAGACTCTAGAAAGATTGCAGAGAAAAGCAACAAAGATGATTAGGGGACTGGAGGCTTAAACATATGAAGAACAGTTGCTGGAATTGGGTATGTCTAGTTTGATGAAAAGAAGTACTAGGGGTGACATGATAGCAGTGTTCCAATATCTCAGGGGCTGCCACAAAGAAGAGGGAGTCAAACTATTCTCCAAAGCCCCTGAGGGTAGGACAAGAAGCAATGGGTGGAAACTAATCAAGGAGAGAAGCAACCTAGAACTAAGGAGAAATTTCATAACAGTGAAAACAATTAATTAGTGGAACAACTTGCCTCCAGAAGTTGTAAATGGGCCAACACTGGAAGTTTTTAAGAAGAGATTAGATAACCATTTGTCTGAAATGGTATAGGGGGCTTAAGCAGGGGGTTGGACTAGAAGACCTCCAGGGTCCCTTCCAACTCTGTTATTCTATTCTGGAGGTGTCAAACTCATGTCATCACAGTGTCGTCACGTGACGTATGCGATTTTTCCCCCCTTTGCTAAACTGGACCTGGGCATGGCCAGCGAGTAACGCATCTGGCTCACGGGCCATGAGTTTGACAACCCCGTTCTATTCTATTCTGTCATAAATTTTGGGCTCAGTTGTGGTAGAAAGTCAAGAACTACTTGTACTCTGCTAGAATAAGAGGAGGAGAAAATTCTGTGAGTCACAGTGATAATCACTGAATGTGTAGAAAAGAGAGAGGTTAGAAAGCAAGAGGCACCTGATTTTAGCAGGTTGTGTTGGAGAATTTTTCCCCCTAAGTTTCTCCTTATAATAACCTGGATCAGATACACTCTTTCACTGAACTGGTCTTCATTCTCAGCATTATTGGCTCTTAGCGCTCTCCTCATCATTCTTGTGCCTAAATGTTTCAGCAGTTGAGCTGATCGTTTATGTATTCTGGAATAGTGGATTGGGAAAATGGATTAGAGAACAGTGTAATTTTGCTTGACTCATCCAATGCCATCTTTTTGTCTCAGTTGCAAGCAATGTACTAAGCAAGCAATGTACATAAAGTTAGCAGGATGTTGTATAAATAACGGATCAAGGTATAAAATAAAATATAAGATTAGCATTATATTAAACATTTGGAGATTCAGTTGCCAAAGGCAGTGCAAATATTTGAACCAGGATTATTTAGACTAGAAATAATCTTACCTCTGTGTTCCCTCCACAGAAAAGATCTCTGAAATTGACTAGTTCTTATAAAACTCTTAATATCATAAGCAATTGATACCCAAAAGAAGCTACCAGCAGCAGCGCTGAGTCAAAGTACTACTTTTTGTTTTCTGAAGCATAGGGAAGAGCATTGTTCAACTTCTTCTCCTCAGGACATACAGAAACAGCAGCTCCTTTAGCGAACTCTTGATATTATTCATCTCTCTATGGAAGCCAAAACTTAGTTGCCACACAGTGCTAATGGCCAGATCTGTCTGGGATGTGAGTCATTGGGGATGGCTAATGCTCCTGGTTCTTTGTTATGAGTTATGGAATTCAGTAAATGGCTCCTAGTAATAGATGGCTGTCAACTGTAAATTTACTAGATTTTTGAGCACTTTGATGTCATCCATATAAATATTGTGGATTAAAGCAGAAAGTTTACTAGGCAACACCCACAATGATTCCAACAAAGGAGAATATTTGTAACTTAGGGTTGAAATGAGGGTCCTTACTGTTCTCCAAGCTTGGTTGTTTTCTTGCAGATATTTCATTATTCAAGCTAGGTAACATCATCAGTGCTAGTGATCATTTGAGTAATGAAACATCTACAAGAAAACAAGCAAGAGGGAGAATACTAAGGACCCCTCACCCACAATGGTGGAAGCTTTGATGGTTAACAGTTTTATTGTATATACATTTTCTCCACAGGAGTAATTTCTCCTGCTTCGTTTGCTTTAGTTTAGTTAAGGATACTTTGTGATTCACTTTTATTCCAGAGTATGTTGCTGTTAACCAAGATAGGGAAAGAGATATTCAAAATTTCCATGTTTTATTTTGCAGTTTAGAACATTGGAAGGGGGTAACATACTAACACTCTGAAGCCCTGAAAGGAAGATACAAACTTTAAACATGTGTGAGAGGGTTCCCGTTAAGTACGGTACACAGCACAATCCAGGAAGCTGAATGCTTTCTTATTTACATAATGTTAGTTTATTATACATGTACATATATACATATATACATATATGCGCATACACACACACACACACACACATAAAACCTAGCATACAACTAATCTTAAGAATATGGGAGAATATATGATACTTGCAACTATAAGTGAAAAGTAACAGTACTTAACAACTGTACAAGTTTCTCTTTTATTCTCTGGCTCTAAGACCAATTCAGTTCATAGGAGAGAGAAGATTATTACTTGTGGCCTGCTGACTAAGTCTTTGGAAGGCTTAAAGACTCTGCCACTCCCTTTTCAGCTGTAGTAGCTACCATATCTCTTTCTTCACTCCATTTCGTCCACATATAACTTGCTGCTGTATCCTTCCATCACACACTTCTTTCTCCCACAAACACCAACAATCTGCCCTTGGCATTCCCTTTTTTATCTCCCTGCAGTGCAGATGTGGGCTTTTGCTCTCTTAAAATCCCAGAGGCATAATCCATAAGGAAAGAAAATTCACATCAGCAGCCTTTGGGTATTTTCTTCTACAACGTGTTATTGCTGACAAAGAACTTTTTGAAGGAGATGTAAAGATGAAGAGACAGCAAATACTAGGGATCACTTCAGAATTGAAACAATATTATTCTATCATCATCATCATTCTAGTCATTGTCTATCCACTGCAGGATGAAGGCCTCTTCCGTATGTTTCCAGCCAATACAGTCTTCTCAAGAAAAGGCATCTCGAGTATAGTTTTGCTAGTATCTTGTGTAAACTGTGACCATCAGCTTTCAGCATTTCAACTATAACACACTCATTTCCTGAAGCTCTGCCATTTTTCATTATTTTTGCGGCACTTGATACTTCTATACATATTATTCTATGTATTTTGTAATTTTATAAAAATTAATTACATAATAGAAAGGATTAACAATGTAGAAGCAAGTTATGCTTCCTAAAATTTGTATTATTTCTTCCTTTAGCATTTTTTATCTGTTTAATGTCTATTGGTCAAACACTGTATACAATTATAACACAGTAAAACTGATACAACGTATCAGAATATTAAAAAAAATAGTGTTCAGTAAAATACAGGTAGTTCTCAAT
>JANHFL010002566.1:390521-407727 GCA_032468155.1 Oxyrhabdium leporinum | reverse complement strand
TATTATTATTACTACTACTACTACTACTACTACTACTACTACTACTACTACTATTTTTAAAAAGGTGAATCTCAGCAGCTTCATCCTGGAGTTTTCAAGTTCCTTTGTTCCAAGGGATTTCTTCTACCATGGGTAGATTCAGTGGGTTTTCAGCCATGTACCAGAAAAATCAGGCAGTTACAGAGAAGGTTCACATATTTCACAAAGCTATTATGTGGTTTATTTGGTTTTGGCGTTCTAAAGGAAAGCAAAATGTATAAGGCAGGGCCACATGTTGTCCTCCATTTGTAGCCCTATTATAGCCATGTTCTTTTCACTCTATGTGATCTTGTGGCCAAACTGCTCATTTGTCTGCCTTAGTTTGTGTCTTTGGATCCATGTTATCCCTTCAAAGGATGTGGTTCTCACCAAAAATGTTGCATTGCTTTTCTTTGGGTTTAAGGTGAAACCCTATGTTTTCCATGGGAGAAATTTAATATCTATCTATATATATATCCATATATTTGCCTTGAAAGAACAAAACTATCATCATCCAAAAGAAGACATGGTAAGCAAAAATTTATACCCACCCATTTGAGAGAAACCTCTATTATCAGTTCCCTCATGTTAATACAATTTATTTAGTAGACGTTATGGATTAAAGCTTCTTTGTAAGCTTCAGAAGTTTCATTTATTATCATGGAGCCAATATTCCCGGCTTTATCTATTATTTAAAAGGTTTGTTTTAAGTTTTAAAAATACATGTAGATTCATTGCTTCAAAGCAATGGGCCGGTTTCCAATCTCATCTTCCTCCCCAAATATGCTATGAGCAGCTATCATCTAGTTCTTACTTTAGAAGTACCATCAACTTTCCCACCCACCAAAAGGAGATAATGAGAGTTAATCTGATAATTCTGGGGAGCAGTCTCAACAGTCTTAGAGTAAATTTGACTGGCTACACCCAACATTATAGCTCTTGGGTGAGAACACCTTTGTGCTTTGCAGCCCTCTCTAAGCGGTTTACAGAGTCAGCACCTTTCCAACAATCTGGGTCCTCATTTTATCCACTTCAGAAGGATGGAAGGTTGAGTTAACCTTGAGCCGCTCAGAATCGAACTCCTGGAGTGAGCAGTGAGTTAGAGCAAAAGCAAAAGGCACAAAGATATGAAGTTGGGCACAAATGTTTGGGGGGGTGGGGGGTGGTCTAATATAACCCTGGGTGCTGGCAAAGCTTGATTAAGGATGTTGTTGTCTTCTCAAAAAGACCAGCAAGTCATCTTTGTCAGTTCTTCATTGCTGCTGGTTTGTTCCTGGGCTGGGCAACCTGTCAGAATCCCGCTCTCATTATCTGAATTGGGTCTTATCAGCTCAAGCTCTTTGTCTCTTGAAGCTGCAACAGATATATGTCTACAACAACAGATATATTCCAGGAGAATATTGGCATTTCAGGGTTGAAATGAGGGGTCCTTGGTGCTCTCTGACCTCTTAGCTAGACTAGCACTGATGATGTTACCTAGTTTGGGTAATGAAAATATCTGTAACAACCAAACGCAGAGAGCACCAAGGATCCCTCATATCTGATTGCCTTCTGGCTTTGCAATCTGGTCTACCTATTTAGTCTCAACGAAGTCAACAAGACCTCAACACCATATGTTCTTGAAATTAGAATGTGTTTCTGTCAAACATTTGTGACCTAGAGTACTTTTTTGTACAATCTCATTATCTACTTTCATTAGCCATCTACTCATCCACATTTAGCTTCTGTTAATGAAATAGATATTGTGCTCTTTGTGGGTCATTTAAACAAGATAAAGATAATGTTCCTCAGGTTTGTAGTTAACACTCTCCTCTTCTAATTGGTAGCCTGAAGTCAGAGATCAAACAGTGATACTCTCTAAACAGGATGTTTAAACCATCCCTTTTTAATGAGTTTCTTACACTGAACTTATTTATTAAAAAGCATACAGTTTCCAACAAAAATTTTGGCAAAGGCACTCCAGAAGAACTGATTCACTGTCAGTTTGATTTATTACTAGCTTTCAAAATGATGGAGTAAGGGGCATAATCTTGAATATGCTTTCCTCATCTCTTGAGAAGTTTGATGAAGGGAACATAGAATGGTGGTTTGCTATGTTTATTGGAAGATGATTAGATGATTTCTGAGTCCTGCATTCATCTGAAAGGAAGGTAACCCTGAATTTTCCCTCCAAAAGAAGGATGGGGGGGAGGGGAAGAAACACAGATTTTTTAATGAAATCCCAAGACATACCTATTGTCCTTTGCAAAGTAAAAGTTATAGATATACTAAAATCAGACCTTATATTACATTAGAGCCTAAGTATGTGTGTACACACAAACATGGGCAACCTATATAAGTATTTCCCTCTTTTTCTTTCTTTCAGAAGCAGAATTCAAGCAAGGAGCAGAACGAAAGAGAAATAATTACAACTTAAAATTGCCTTAAAACCAGACACCCAATTTATAAAAAATAATTTCATCCCATCTGTACATACCTTTCTCTCATACTCAAATGACTCATGCTCAAAAACATATCTGTATGTAGTCTGTAGAGATTCTCCATCATCCAGGTCATGGTTGTCCCAAAGGTGCTTTTTCAGGAGGCAACTGGACTTTCTTGCTTTTTCTTTTGAAGATGTTTTGCTTCTCATCCAAGAAGCTTCTTCAGCTCTGATAGGATAGTGGGGAATGGAAAGATTTATGTTCCTTGCTGACAGCTGGTAATCTGCATTTTAGCAATAGCAATAGGACTTAGATTTACCACTTTATAGTGCTTTACAGCCCTCTCTAAGCTGTTTTATAGAGTCAGCCTCCAACAATATGGGTCCTCATTTTACCCACCTAGGAAGCATGGAAGGCTGAGTTGTTGACAGTCGTTGAAGTACTTGGAGGTTTATCTGTGTCCTCAGAGTCACCTGAGTACTACAGCAACCAGGAACACTACTCAATGTTCAACGACCCACTAAAAGGATGCAGTTTACCAGCTGTCCGCAAGGAATATAAATCCTTCTATCCCCTACTATTCTGCCAGAACTGAAGAAGCTTCTTGGATGAGAAGTGAAAGTCTTCAAAAGAAAAAACAAGAAAGTCCAATTGCCTCCTGAAAAGGCACCTTTGGGATATCAGTATATAGATATGACAATGCATTTACCCTTAGCTTCCTTCCAGGCAAAGCAGCTAAAAATAAGAGGGGCAAATCAGGGGACAAATGGGGTAAGGTAAAGGATACCTGCCTAGAGAAGAAAGTGTGGAGATTTTAAAAGGGGGATAGAAATGAAACAAGAAAAGCAGAGAATTAAATTCCTAAAATACATCTTTCTTCTAAGAAAAAGGCTTATCTTGAGACTCATCTTCAAAGAAAGTCAGGTTTTTCAGCAGCTGTGTTGTTTGCAGTCAGTTGCACTTCCAGCCATATTTTTTTTTTTTTTTTAACATTATTTCTAAGATCTAAAAATGATCCTCTCTCCCCCTCCTCAACACCCCCCCCCAATTTAAAGATAATTATTTGGGGAAACAACTCATTTCCGTCCAATGATGTCTTTTTTAACTGCACTTATAGAGTGCTCTACCTGAACCTACATCGGCTAAAGATTACACTAAACAAGGCATTAACGGTGTGTATGCAATTACAACGTACCTTTTTTTGTGCGTGAAGCAATAGAGCCACATACTGTAGTAGTCTCTGGGCCAGAGAAATAAGTTAAGGGGAATTTAATGTTTCCTTTCTTTTCCTGCATTTTAAAAATAAATAAATAACTTTCTGAAATTTCTGCTAGTGTTTACAAAAAAAGCTTCCTTTGGGAGTTTTTTTATGAAATTCAAACAGCAGTTTCGAATGAAAATTTTAATCAGGAGAGTGAATGAAGGATGAACTTTCCCTCCCCAGAGGTCTGCTAGGGTTCCACTCACAGAATAGCAGTTAACCTCCCACTGTGTTTGGCTTCAAAACTGTAATGTCAACCCAATGTGGAATTTCATCATTACCCCTTTAACTTTAGATAGCATCTAAGAAATCAAAAGAGTTTTGATTTGCTCTGGGTGGTGATAATTGATTAACTACATGTGGTAGGGTTGAAACTGAAAGGAGCACTAAGTAACCCTGATTAGTGAAATTGGTTAAGTTTGTTTAGCGCACATTTTTTTTCTTAAGCTAAATTATAACCTTTTTGGTGGCGAGTAATAAATAGCTTCGTCTACAAACCAATATGGTTGGAGGCTAAATAAAGAAGGAAGGAAGGGCACGGCTTCCCCGGGGCTGTGGTTTCCTGACCATGTTCTGAGGCCAAAAAAGAAAGAAAAAAAAATGCAACTCATCACGAATATTGGAACAACTATATCAGCAGAGAATTCAAAAAAAACCCCATCCATGTGTGGAAATGAACTATTCTTTGCCTGGAGGTCGATGGGGGAACTATTAAAAATCTTATCAAATTTTTAAAATGTGCTCACAAGTGAGCAGGTTTTAATACAGACAGCTTTTGACTTACAGCCACAACTGAGCCCAAAATTTATGTTGATAGGTGAAACATTTGTTAAGTGAGCTTTGCCCCATTTTACAAACTTTCTTGCCACTGTTAAGTGAATCACTGTCGTGGTTAAGTTAGTAACACAGTTGTTACTAACAACTGGTTTCCCCATTGATTTTGCTTGTCAGGTCGCATGACCCCGGGACAATGCAACCATCATAAATATGAGTCAGATGCCAAGTGTTCTGAATTCTGATTGTGTGACCATGGGGATGCTACAATGGTCATAAGTATGAAAACTGGTCATAAGTCTCATTTTTCAGTTTTGTTGTAAATTCAAATGATCACTAAACAAGCTGTTGTAAGTCAAGTACGGGCTGCACTGAAGTAGTGCCCCCCAAATGGGTCAAAACCTGACACAGAATAGGCTGGGCAGAGATACACTTAGTAAACTTGTTATTTTTTCATTGACTCACATTTTTCAGTTAGGCTGATGATTCAAGTTGACTTATTAAACCAGGTGCCTTCATATCCTTTGATGATTTGGAAAGGCTTTTGACCTGAGAAAAATTGAATGACTCATTTTTTATTTTTTATTTTGAAGCAAGTTGGAATAATCAAACCAAGTGATGATCTGAATCAAACCATTGGCCTCATCTGAATAGGTCTGAAACCAGCTTGCAAACTTTAGCAAAGACTTTAAGAGGAGCGAGGGGGAGGGGAGGGGGGGGGAAGAAATAAGAAACATACCTTAATTGATGGAATCGTGGAGGAACAAGATGTACTACAGGGAGTTAAATCCGGGTCTGTTTAACAGAAATCTGACCCCTGGTTTATAATATGGCTCATTAATGGTGTGATGTGGGACTGCAACATGAAAAAGTGCCATGATTTGATACTCTATGAAACAACCAGTAAGTCTGAAAAAGCACAAGATCACAGATATGTAAATAACATTGAGTACAGCTTCCATAGTTTATTCAAGACTTGTACAGGTACCAAAACATAATGGAATAGAGTATTTTTTATTACAACTTATAAAACAATTAAATAGTACAATTTATGCTTTAAGTTTGTTTGGGGTTTTTTTTCCTTTTACATCACAATCTATCCTTCTATGCAACATTTCTTTGCATTGCCATCACTTACTTGGGAAGCCATTGATAAAATTAAAAAGAAGGGAGAGCTATGCATTAATAAATTAATATTTTTTACATCAAATAATAAAATATGACAGTTGTAGAACAAAAATTGGTCAGCACCTTGTTGGAGAGAAAGATCTCTCTCATTTTAAAATGTTCAAGGAAAGTCTGCTTAGATCTCAAGATTGTTGGAATAATCATTTCTTAATGCATCACATTTCATGTTGTTCCTTGCAAAAAAAGAAACTGCTAATTTTGACTGACCACTTTCTGACATTAATGTTGACATGTCTAATTTTAGATCAGAAATGATAGTTTGGAGAGGCATAAATCTGAACTACATTCATCCAGGGATGATGTGGGATTGGCTGAAAAGAGGGAAAAAATGTCCAGTAGAGTCATGCCCCAGAAAATTACATCAAAATATAAGCTTCTTTAGCTGTATTGGTTTTAGTGAAGAGATCTCCTTGTACTCTAGTTTACCGTTTGAGCATTCAAAATCTATTCTTTCCATCTTGGATACAAGTTGTTTCTACTTATTCCACGAATGGTAAAAACACTAATATCAGTTGTACTGCCAAAATGGGCTGTGACTGCATTTATGTGCCAACTGTTCTAGATCCGCAGAAAAACATACGTTTCTACTCTAGCAGAGAAACACAAGTGTACAGGACCATCAGATTGACTAACTAATACAGAGCTTCTTTTTCTGATGAACAAAACACAGATTTTTTTATATAAAAAAAAAACACCAGGCAACTATCCTAGGCTCATGTCCATCAACATCCTTTAAGAACAGGTTTCTGACTTACCATGGTACACTTAATAGCTGTATTTGCACAACACTTAACCAGGTGACTGTATGGTATGGTTAGTTTATGGTTTAACGTGTTCCATAAAGAGGTTGGGTTTGTATTATATGGCAAATAATGAAAAGAATACAAGAGAAGGACAAAATTAACCAGACTTAGCATGTTACTGTATCTGAATGCAGTTGGTAGATCTTTAAATAACCTATTCAAAATGTTATACAAAAATAGCCAGTGCGTTTTAGCGTATAAATCCGTATCTGCATTTTTGTTTAGCACGACTGATCACACCTGGAACATAGAAAAAAAAAAGGGTTCGTTTCCTGACCCTGCTCCTATAAATGAATCCATAAAGAAAGAAATTTATTTCAAGTGGTTTGCAGATGGAATGGATAGAAGAAAAAAAATAACTATTTGTCTGCATAAAAGTTCAAGCAATTGCAGTTTGTATTTATGTTTGAATTCAGCAAGATCAGTCTGAAATGGTTTAATGAATTTCATGCAATTCCTACTATTTCGGCAATAGTTGCAATTTCCTTCTCATTTCTTTTAATGTTTGGATAGAAAAAAAAAGGTCTGGTTTTTACAAGGGACACGCAACTTCTGAAACAGTCAGCAAAAAATCAGATTCCATGTTTAATGTAAACAAGAAGATGGTGGAATTTTTGAATGCCTGTCAATGTGAGTAATAAGGCAAAGCCCATATGTAAGAAGTTCACACAGAATGAAATTCTATTTTGCTCATACAACACAGAAATGCTACTGTAAAAAAATCTCAATGGCGTTTCGTTGAATGAGTATCCCTAGGCATGCAGACCATTCAAGTGGTTAGTAAACTATGAGCAATTTATTGCTAAACATGGAAAGAGTAACACAACAAAGCAAGAAATTCCATTTTGATATGCCCCTTAGTTTCCCAGCAGCACCTGAAATAGAAGAGCACCTTTAGTCTTGATTGTGCAGGATAGTTTGTCTAGATATCACACCTCTGTTGTGTATAGCAATTCACAGTCTCAGCAGTGATCATTGTAATAAGCCTAAAGGGACATTCTCCTTCTTACAAAGGACTCTGCTGACAAACACCACATTAGCTAAGGTGTCTCCATAATATGTTCTACTTCTCTATTTTAGGCTCTTGGTATTGACTCTATAGTGAAAAAAGTTGGGCCACCGTACCAAATGTGCCAAATCCGGTGGGGTCGGGATCAGCTTTGGCCATGAAGTGGGGAACATTTCTCAATCTTATTCCATCCTATGTTCAAAATCCAGTCCTTGAAGATGCATTGTAAGGTTTACCACTGCGATTACTGCACACCTGTTAGAAAGTTACTATTTTCCTTGACAATTTGGGTGATATTTGGTTCTGGAAAAGTCAATCTTGACGAAATAGAATCAGCCTGCTGAAGCTCAGCCTGAAATGTTCAAATCAGTTCTTCCAAGTACATGATTTGCAGCACTGTTTTCCATAAAATTTATGGTTGCAGACACCATGTTGAGGAACCAGATGGCACCAAGCGAAGAAGTCCACGCAAGAAGGATCATCTGTTTTGATGAAATTACAGACGGTATATTTAGTTTACAATTCAAATTAAACACAATTAACATTTTTCTCTCTGTGTGGTATAGTCTTCACGTCCTATCAGATTAAAAACAAAAAAAAATTGATGATAAACTGTCCAAGAATGTTTCAGGGCCTTTGGATATGCAACAAAGTTGTTTTCTGTGGACTTACTTGCTAGAAAGAAGCTATCAGCTAACAGTTTGTGAAATTAGTATTTTGCATTATATAGTATTTAGCAGAGGAGTGCTGAGCTGAGCTAGTTGTGGAACGGAAAGAAAAAGATCTCCATTGACACAAAAAGAATGCCCATTGATTGTACTTATATTATAAATTATCCTTCCAGCTGAAATCAGCTGCTTTAAGATACTGCATGACCAAATAATTGATTTGTGGTTCATGTTCTCTTCTTAAAGCATGTAATCATGTAGGTCCTATACATTAAAAAACAAACTACATGAGTATTAATGTACTGAAATGAATAAAGACTGCAGCAAACGTCAGCTGTTTCTGAAATGAAAAACCACCTTTCAGTTTATTCTTAATAGCTCATAGCAAAAAGGCAGAGGAAATTGCCAACACAATATCAGAACATCTAGTTTAGTGCTGTCTACGCTAGAGATGTGCGATCTCCTGGACTGAGAGATGCCCCATAGTTATGGGAATGAAACAGCCCCAGAATGATGATGGATGATGATGGATGATGGATGATGATGATGATGATGATACATAGTAATTAGGAAACTTCTCTCCCATCCCACACAGCTCCTCTTCCCAGGCATTTAAAATAGGTTTGACCATTTTCCTTCTTAACTCTGATTTCATTAACTTTCAATCCCCAACTGGCATTGATTTTTAGCAAAATGTAGTCAAAAGTGTGGTATGGCTTCAAAAAAAAAGGACTGGTGGTATGTTTTCCTGGGGCCACATGATGTCAATTTCTGCTTTCCAGTAACCAATTGCAGCTTCCCAGAGTTATAGATTTTAAAAAAATAATAATAATCAGCCTTATCAAGACTAGCATTGACCCTGGGGATTTTTGCAGACAAAGCAGAGGTAACGTAATTGTATAACTTTCCATAATGAGAAAGAGAAGAAAAACTCTTGGCTGATACAGCTTTCCCAGGAAAAAGAAGCCTGACATTCTAAATTCATTGCCACTCATCTTCCACATAGGAGCATCCTGTAGGACTGGAGAATTGAACCATTTTTGCACCCCAAAACCGTTTGCTATTTGTCCAATTCTGGAGGAACAGTGATGAAATGTGAAGATCTTCTTTGCAAATAGCTCAGCCAGCCACAGCATGCATGGTTTTCTTACAAGAAAAGGAAATTGACTTATAGTTTTGCCATTTACAGGACTTAACAAGACACTCAAAACAACCAACGGAACAGATCAGCTTGTCTAGGGAAGCATGTTCATTCTCTCTAAAAACCTCTTTTTCCCCCTCTCTCTCTTTTTGCCCCCATCATCTCCCCCCAATCTGTCACTGAGCAATGTGGTGGGTGAATGAAAGTGTTTGGCTTCAGTGCAGTTCAAGCACAGCTGGCTGCGTTCACTGGTGGAACCACAGTGAGGAAATAATTGATCTCTAGAGTCCAGAGATCTAGTTGTGAGAAAGCAAAAAAAAAGAGGTTTCCGCAGCTGGGAAAGGAGAAGGCTAAACCAAAAATGAGCCATAGGATCCATTTAGAGGAGTTTCATTTTTCTACTTTGCTTCCTCGTATTAGACAGAGGTTGTTTGTGCGTGTACAGGGCAAGGCTAAAAAATGGGTAAAAAGGAACCACATTAATTTACTGGAATAAAACTTTTTCAAAGGTCCAATCATCCATGCATATTTCAGAAAGGCTATGTTCTGGAAGGAATCAGGCAGAAGCTCTGGGAGGAAATAAGTTCTGGAAGGAATAAGAAAGCCATGATTTTGGATAGAGAATCTTTCTGTCCTAGCTATGATGCATAAAATGTTGATGGCTTAGGGGATGGTTCTGACAAACCCACCCTTCAAAAGCCACACTGAGATGTACAAAGGTGGTAACCCCACCTTTCAAATTGGTTACAGTGAGCATGTGTGAGAAATGACCGTTCACAACAGGCCTTTTTCTGCCGACTCTTCCTGTTCCTGCAGAGGCAAGATGAGTGGGAAAGACCTCATTCCATTGGATGTTTGTTGCATTGGTCAGAGATATTTTGGTTTCCTTTGCAGAAGTTTTAAAATATTCATCTCCTTGGGCATTTGTTGCTGTTTTTCAGTCAGAATAACATGATGACAGAATAACAGAGTTGCAAAGGATCTTGGAGGTCGTCTACTTCAACCCCCTACTTAAGCAGGAGACCCTAAATCATTTCACACAAATGGTTGCCCTATCTCCCACAACTTCTGGAGGCAAGCTATTCCACTGAGTAATAGTTCTGTCAGAAACCTTTCCTTAATTCTAGGTTGGATCCATCCATCCCTCCAAGTTTCCATCCATTGCTTTTTGTTCTGCCTTCAGATACTTTGGAGAATATGTCGACCCCCCTCTTCTTTGTAGCAGCTCCTTAGATATTGGAAGACTACTATCATGTCACCCCTAGTCTTTCTTTTTGTTAAACATGCCCCAATTCCTGCAACCATTTGCTAAGTCATCTCTGACTCTTTGTGACCCCATAGACCAGGGGTGTCAAACTCAATTTCATTGAGGGCCACATCAGGGTTGTCTGGGATAGGCATGGGGGTCTGGGATAGGCATGGGGGTTTGGGATAGGCATGGCCAGGGTGGACATGAACAGCTTGACATCACTTATGTTGGGGGATGCCTGTGTTGGCCCAAGTGCTCTGCCAGCGAAAACGGGGTCCCAAACTCACCTGCAACAGCCTCCTGCAACCCTCTGCCAGTAAAAATGGAGCTTGAGAGGGCTGCACTCAACTATCCCAAGCTCTGTTTTCACTGGCAGAGACACTGCGGGCCAGTCCTTTGTTGTTTCCAGGGTAGGCCCACGGGTGAGATTGAATCACCCCATGGGCCAGATCCAGGACCTTGAGTTTGACATCCCTGCCATAGACCATAGCACACCAGGCTCCCCTGTCCTCCCCTGTCTCTTGGATATGTACATTAAATTGCCAACACCTCCAATCAAGGCTACTGAGGTGGCCATATTTTAACACCTTGGTATGTATCAGGCAACTCTGTGGATGCCTTGGGGGTAAACCATAGCTCAGGTGAAGGACACCTGCTTTGCATGCAGACAATCCAAAGTTAAGGATATTCATCTACATTTTTTTTAAGAAATGTGCCACCTGCAGTCCTGCGGCAGTCTCTGGCCTCTGAAGTCCAGCATATTGTAATTTGTACAGGACAGAATGGAAAACATGACTGGGAAAGCATTCATATGAACTATAGTGAATTGATAAGAAATGCAATCCAAATTTAGTTTTTGATCTGGTCTCAACCATCACTTTTGGAGAGCAACTGACTGGGTTTGCACAACGTGCTTAATTCAGCTATTATATTAGCACTTTTTTTTTGGGGGGGGGGCGGTTTACACATATCACTGCACCATAGCAAACCTAACAAGTTGGACGCATACGATATGCTCAGCCGAAAAAGTTAGCCAAAGTTAACATCAACCAAGCTTTGCAAGTCGTGAAAATACAACTGTGAAGGTCTTTAACTGGTCCAATTGTTGGAAAAAAAAACCCGTCCGTCTTTTAGAATTCGTAAAACCGTTTTTTACCTTTCTTCTCAGGCGCCAGGCAGAAATTAGTATTGCAGGCTCGTGACATCGCAGGTTTCTGATGAAGCAGACACCCAGTTGCTGGCTGGCCTTGAAGGAGACACTGCACACTCCGTGTCTGTACTCCCCCACCGCATGTCACAGTGCACTGTATGTGGAATGCAGGAATAAGAAAACAAACCTCCACACATTCCCCATTTCCCCATACACAGCCGGTCCTCGACTTAGGAGCACAAGGGAGTCCAAAATTTCCGTTGCTAAGGAAAGGCAGTTGTTAAGTGAGTTGAGCCCCCTTTTTACGACATTTTTTTTTGGGGGGGGCACAGTTGTTGAGCAAATCTCTGCACTTGTTAAATGAATCATGCAGTTGTTAAAGCAAAAATCTGGTTTCCCCCATTGGCTCTGCTGGTCAAAAGCCATCTGGGAAGATTACAAAGGGTGATCATATGAACCCTGGGATATAGTACGATTGTCATAAATACGTGTCAGTTGCCAAGTGCCTGAATTTTGATCACGTGTCCATGGGGGATGCTGCAATGGTCATGAGTCATTTTTTTCAGTGCCATTCAAACACTGAATGGTCACGAAACAAAGGCTTGTAAATCGAGGACCACCTGTAATCTTTATGCATCAAGTTGCAGTTTTGACCTGGATCTAAGCAAATACAATTTAAAATTCCTGATATAGCAGTTAAGTTCACAGGATGAATTTGGGTCATTTACTTTCTCTGTGATCATACTGTATACTCCATAGAACGGCTGTTATGAAAATAGAGTGAAAGGCAGATCCATTTAAGTCATTTTGACCTTCTCCAAGGAAAGCTACAATTTATATACAATGAACACTTAAATACACTCTTCCCTTTTTAATGATCTCTTAATAGAGATTATGACCATCTCCAAAGTTATCAAAGAATATTGGGCTGAACCCAGGATCATTTCAATATTTATTTTTTAAAAACAAATAGTTGCCATAGAAATTGAGACTCTCCATTCCTATATCTATTTATAGTCAGTGATTTCAGTTTATAGTAAAATTAATTCTAGTTCATTAAGTTTGTTTTAGGTTGTAGACATTGAGCTCTATAATTGATATTTTTCAATGAACACATGAAGTTATTTAGTACGATATATCTACTTTGGTATTTGTACCCATTCTTTTCTCTCTAAGGTCTGAAGTATTACAACTGAGATTAACTAGCTCAAATTTTCTCCCTAGTTAACTAGTTAGCTGAGTTTCTAGTTAAGCAGAGACTTCAAAATAGGTTTTAGTGATCCAAATCCAACAGTATACTACACTTGCTCTCACTGGAACATGACTCCATGTAGAATATACAACATAGAATAAGGTTAATAATAGGGCTGCAAGGGACCTTGGGGGTTTTCTATTCCAGACCCCTGCTCAAGCAGGAGACCCTATATCATTCCAGACAAATGGCTGTCCAGTCTCTTCTTGAAAACCTCCAGAGATGGAGCACCACAATTTCCAGAGTTAAGCCATTCCATTCATTGTTCTCATTGATTTCTCCTTAGTTCTAGGTTAATCTTTCATAATCTTCCACCCCATTACTTCTTGCCTGCTTCTCAGGCACTTTGTAGAATAGGTTGATCTCATCTTCTGTATGAGAGCTCCTCAAGCACCAGAGTCTTGTTGAATCTGCTTCAATATTATCTTCTCTCTTGACATCAGAACCCCAAATATACAGAAGTACAATAAGTGGCCTTTTAACATTTTTTACCTCTTTCATCTAGAGTCACTTGATAGCAGAGAATAACCTTTTGTGGGCAAACTGACTGCTGTCCCAAAACTTCTCATCTGCTTTTGCTCACTGCCAAATCTGAAAGCCCATCAACTAGGCTGAACTTGCAGAGAAGTGCTGAGAGATAAGCACACTTTAAATTATTTCTTCTTTGCTCCTTGGTTGGAATTTATATTGCCATGGGCAGTTAGGAAATTTGAGGAACTTGCTCTGCTATTCTATGCAGGAACAAATAATGAGTTATTACAAGTCTACCTAGAAGAAATTCCCTGAAGCACTGGTGATGTATATGAATTTGTCTACCAACACTGTGTCCACAAGACAAATACAATCATTTCCATCAGATTATTAAACCTGAGCATCCTCTATGGCCTGTCAAATGAATCTTAGAGACAGGTGACCCATGCAATGTAATAAGTTCCAAAACACAGAAATGTGTTTTCAAGGCAACACACTAATCCAGACATCACAGTAGTTAGGGAAATCCAGACAGCCTTTGTTGGTCCTTGAATACATTGATTGTGCCTGAAAACCTAAATGGTTCAATTACAGTGCAATTTTTTGAAGAATGTGTTGGAAAAAAGCACAAAATGCACAGGATTACAGCTGCAGGGATTTGGTGAACTAAGGGACAATCTTCAGCTGCAACAACTGACTTAGCTCCACTGGTTTAATTACAGGTAATCCACAAATTACAATTGAAATGGAGTATGTCCAACATGATTGTAAGTTGTGATGGTCGTAAAGCAGGACATCATGAGACTGGCTTGATTTTATTACCATTAGATGGTAATAAGTTAAAAATGGTGAAAATAGTCTTGTCTTCAGATCTATCTATGGGCTTCCTGGAGGCATCCCATGGTGGTTGTAAGAAAGACAAGATTGACAAATTGACATTTAGTTGATTCTTATGTATCATCTTATATACTTTAATTACTAATCCCTTCCTGGTCCTTTTTTCAAATATTTACGCACAACCCAAAATTTGAAATGAAGAAGCTGGCATAATTATAGGCATCTCTATGTTGGCCCTTGCACAGTGATGATACATTTAGCTCTTTATTCCCCAGTAAGTTCAAGGACTTGCATATGCATAGTCTCTTAGTCTGCACCTAAACATCCTTACCTGCTGCCAAGGTGAAGAATACCACCCTGATATCCTATTGTACAGAGGATGCATAGGACATGGTCCTTGATGGCATACTTCTTCCAAATCAATGCTTGGCTTCTTAAGATTTCGACAGCGGCGCAATGGGAAAGTGATCAATTTGCCACCAATACTTTTCTCAATGCACTGCATTTCTCGCCTCCTAATACCAGGCCCACAAGTAGAGGAACACTGGGGACAATAAGAGATGTACAGAGGTTCATTTAAAGCTGGTTTGCATGACCTATAGCCTACCACCAGACACACTGCAGGCTCCATATCCTCCACAAAATTGGACTTTTTGTGTTTTTGGAGATAAGTGGGAGTGGGAGTGGTTTTGAGCTTTTCAGAAGCTCGGATGACCTATTTTATCCTTATAATATCTGCCTATCAGACTCACTTTGGGTTCTGGCCTCATCAATTTTTGGAATTTGGCTCTTGACATGTGAAATAAAGCCCATAATGGCTCTTCAGTTGCCCAATAGTGCATGTGTCTGATTCCAAAAGTATGTCCATTTCTGATGATTAAGACCACTGGATATTTTCAAATACCTCACATCAGGTCATACTATTGATCCAATCAGATCCATCTTCTCTACACAAACTCCATCCACATGGCAAGCTCCAATTTATTAAATCAACCAGTATCACACCTCTAACAGTTTTGCAGATACAAGCAGTAATCATGGCTTCTTTGACCAATACTTGGGGTTTTTTTCCTCTCTTTCCCTAAAAAACAATGCTATGTTTGGATACTTCTGTAGATTAGCCTTAAAAGCTTAGACAAGATGCTCATGTGTGCCTTCAGGTTAGTCTTGTCTTCTGGCAATTGACTGGACATTTTGGTGACATTTTCAGAACTAGTTTGGCATGGCCTTCTTTCTAGGACTGAGACAAGTATCACTGGTCCAAAGCTGTCCAGGTAACTAGGTACCCGTGGCAGGACTACAACTCACTAACCCCGTGCTTTTAATCACTATCCCAAATGACTCTTTAACACATCCTACTTGATGTCTTTACTGATGATGATAGCAAGTTGATTTTCCATGTTTTGCATTCATTTGCTTCAGCTCTTTATTGCCCCAAATTTAATTTCTCAAGTCTTTGTTAAATACTGTGCTGCTTCTGTTTGCCTTTATCTATTAGGTTCTAAGAAGCTTCTTAGTGAAAGAATAATGAGAAATAGAAGAATAAGCCCCGAGGTTTTTCTCGATAACTCCTAATATTTATAATGGATCAAGTCTTAAATTAGATCCAGCAAAGTTCCAAGATTCTTAAATCTATAAAAGGGTGGGTGGGACATTTTTAACAACAGATTACGTATTATTGTATATTTTTCATGTTGTGTTTTGTAGACAAGCCTTATTCCGTGACTCAAAGAAGCATTGTTGCTTTACCTCACTCCAAGCGGAGATCACCCATTGAAGATGCTCGTTTTTAGGGCATCGTCCCAACACGCAGGTCTGTTGCACTTCTGGCTTGGTTTTGCTGTTGCACAAACTCTCTGGCACAATTTTTAAGATGGATGTTCCTACACTTTTGCAGGAAACCTCTCGTTTCATTATGCCTCGTCCACAGGTTTTGGAACACTTTACGGGATTGGGAGAAAGTCTGATGTTAGTGACCTTAAAACTGAGCCTGTTCTCCTGTCATAAGACACTAAGCCAAATAAATTTCATCACATTTTGAGTTATATACTGTATATATAATCTCCCATCTTCCTTCCAGGAGAAAATCTAACATATCAAGTTCCCAAAAATATTTCCACTGCAGCTATTTACTGATTTTATTTCCACCCTGCTTTTCTGTTTCTTCAGCAACTGTAATAGTTTACAATGCCTTAAGCCAGGATCCCTTACCTTCATCATGGAACTTAAAGCTACACTCAGATTATATTTATAGTTAGCTACAGGGCCAGTTCAAATTATATATTCTTAGATAGTCATCATTTCGTGGGCTTTTTTAAAACAAGGGGAGTGTCAACCATTTCCACCCCACTCAATATACTCCAGCAATTAGACAGCTTCTGCGAGTATTTGGCAGGAATTAGCTACCAGTTAGAGCCACCGATAGCCCTCCAATTCATCCATAAGCCCTCCAAAAGCTGACTTTTTGATTGCATTTTCAAAAAAAAGCCACTTCATCTTCATTCTGCAATCTCTACTGTATCCCAAACAGCAAACATCTTTTCTTTTCTTTTTTGCTAGTCACTTCTAGCCTATAACTCGGGCTAATGATAGATGAAGCAATGTGTTTCAGAAAAGTAAGATAATACTCTCCTGTCTTAAAGAATGCTCATTAAGAGAAAGAATTTGACAGGGGGTGCTTTCATAGCTGGGGCTCCCCCCTCTTTTTTTTTTCCCAGAAGAGGCTGAAATATTTTTTTGCAACAGCATATTCGCTTAAATGAAATCTGGGATACGTCTGTCTTGGCAAGTGTACAAAACAGCAAGACTTTGTTTCACTCCAGTGAAAAAGCTGCTAGACATTTCATATCTTTCAGAAAAGGGGTGTGTGTATACATATTGGAATTTGCCTGAGGCCCTATGCTACCAACTCTGCTTTTAAGAGCAGGTTTTTACTATATTATGATATTAGGTTGCTTGAAAT
>JANHFL010002566.1:371455-381937 GCA_032468155.1 Oxyrhabdium leporinum | reverse complement strand
CTCTGGCTGGTCCCGCCCCTGCCTACTCGCTCACCGTGCATATCCATCATCCCAGGGGATGAGCTGTTTTCCGGGGTCGTCACCTCAGAACCGCACTTTTCATCTTTGCCCTTTTTCTTGTTCTTGGCTTTCTGAGAGGCGGGAGAGGAAGAGGGTGAGTTTGGGCAGGGCGAACCCTGAAAGTGAGGCCTTTCCGCTGAGGTCTGGGCCTCCAAACTGCCACTCTGGTGCTGATCTGAGCCACCTGTTTGGTGGCTAATTTGTCTGCCCTTTTAAAGTTGATTTGAAACAGAAAGGGGGAAGATTTTTCTAAAGGAATGTTGTCTATGATCATGACGCGGCTTCAAGAAAACCTACTTACGTTTCAGCTTCTTCTTTCCACATGTTCATTTTACGACATTCACGTGTTTTGACATGGGGCGATACAATCCAGAGGATGGAGTTTGGTCTGAATTTGTGTCAAGTCTTGTCTACCATTACCAGTTTTTGACACCACTTATTCAAATCCACGCCAGTCGCGATAGTAACTGGGTCAATAAGGCACCACAAACCTTGCTGGGTGCGGAAGGGCCAGCGTCTGCTTCCCCCCCCCCCCCCAGCGCCATTAGAAAAGATAAAGCAGCAGAGAAAGACAATAGCATCCGTGGGGGGGGGGGAACACGCATGGAAAAGGATGCGGCACTTTCAATTAGAAGGTGACGTAATTGGTCTCCTAGGAGAAAGTGCCAGCTGCACCGCTCTCCATATAGCGAGCCTGCTGAGCGGAAAGACAACGCAGATGATCGACAGCGGGACTCGCTCAGAAAGAAGAGCACGAGGGTCGGGCGTAAACACCAGCACCATCAGAGGCAGGCGGCCGAATGACAGGCCCCCGGGGTGTCTGTTTTGAGGGCACCTCTGTAGGCAAGGTGGGTGAAAAGACAAGAGTTGCGCTAGGCGCAGAGTAATGTCGACTGCTGTAAGGTAACTGCGAAGACAGGTGTTGCTGAACTCTTTCGTATGATGTAATCGGCAACTCCCAGGAGGCCGAGAGTGTGTGGCTTCCCACAAATCTTTTCGTAAGGCCTTTGCTATCAAGAGGAGTGAGGGCTCACTGCAAAGTTTCACCTAAGACAAAGGTTTTAGGAAAGGACGCTTAACATTCAACACGCTGTTATTTACGCTGGCAAAACAGTCATTTTCTCTAAACTTTCATACTAATGGGCTACCATGAAATACTTACGTCGTCTACTTTGGGCTCTGTTATCGGCACCCATTTGTAGATCCTAAGGGATGTGTCGCCAACTGTCACCCATTTCTTCTCCCTAGAAGGTGGCAAAATTATAAATATCAGTTACGTGGATGGTCTCAAAGCCTCTGTGCAAAACGCAGGCAACGAAGAGAAGGCACAGAATAAGCCTCACATCTACAGGGGCAGGCAACCAGGACATAAAGCAGGGGGAAGTTTGACTGCAAATTCATAAAATAAGGAGAGGTAGTCTGAGACCAAAACTGGACCAGAATTTCCATTGATAAGCACGGTGCTTGTTAAATGAGTCTTGCCGGTTTTACTACCTTTTTCGCCGCAATTGTTAAGAAAAGACCACTGCAGTTATTAGATGAATACCCTTCATTTATTAACAGATACATTCATTTCTTTTTCTCCCAGTTATTCACACTTTAAAAAAAAAAAAATGGCTTAAAAAGTGTTACATCTCTTTTTAAATTACCTTTCTCTTTCTATTTGGTTTTGTCAAAAACCAATAAATGAGACTCCAGGACATTTCCTTGATCCAGAAAAATGAAGGAAGCAACAAAAAGTGCACCAGGTCACCTACAGCAGGATTGTTGAAATACCAATTCGGGGATTAGAGGTGCTTTAATGCAAACGGCTCTGCTTTATAAAAGCCGTTTTCTCCGAGTATCTGGCACAAGGTGAATCGTGGTAAACATCTCATATGTAAACATGTTAACAGACAACGCTAAGAATTTCTAATTTCCTGGATCAGACTACCACTCACATCAATATTATTTCATCAGATATTAAACACAATCTTTTAACAGGATTTAAACGCGCGGCTTCCCCAGTACAGTTGGGTTTGCGGATGAAATAAGGGTGTATTATCACTTACACATTTCAAAATACACCCAATCAGCATCTACGTTGGGTTAAAATGAATATTTGCAAGATAGGACTTCACATTCCCATTTCACTATGTTCTAAGCAGATAAATCTAATAAAGGGGGAAAGAGCCATCTGGCAAACAGAAGGCCAAAGACCACCACCTAAACTGCCTCTCTAAACTTGGCTCCAGAAATGCACGCTGATCCAGAAGAGATCTGTACGGAATGCCTTCCAAAAGACCCAGAAATCTTCATCTAACCAAGCCCCATGGAGATCCGCAGGACTGAACCAGAGCTTGGACTAGACTAGTGTTGAAGAGACCACTTTGCTTCTCATAACAGCAGAAGCTAAAGAAAGGAAGCAACCTATCTGCTTTCAACAGCTGACCTAAAGCAAACACAGCAAGCCATCCAACATTTCAAAGAAACATTGGCCGCCGAGTCTTCTGGGTATCCAAAATTGCCAGCATTCACTCAGTATGTTTTCCAGTCACCATGGAAGAACATTATTAACACATTCAATCACTTCACTTTTGGGGTCTTCAGCAACTTCCTAGACCACCAGTGGCAAAGTCCTAGCTTAAATAGTTCAGGCTTCCATACAAAGCAAAGCTTGCATCATTTTTGTCTGAGATGATGCCAGGCAAAATCATGTCATCATGACCAGCCCACAGTTCATTTTAAATTGAATTCCCCTGTTGATGGTTGCAATGTGTCAGGTATTACACAAATCACATACATCCTAACGATTAAGCTCCATTTTAGAAGAGGACAAAACAGGCATAAGGGCTTTCTGCTTCTTTACACTGGATTTCTGCCTTATATGTGATGCAGACAGTAGTTCTCTGTATTTAACAGGAATATTCTGTCACATATTTTATTTCAAAATACACTATAGATAAGTGTCTAAAGTAAGCGTCTAAAACTAATTTTTCGAAGGAGTTAGGTCTCTTCAATAAGAGTTTAAAGAATGCTCTTGATACACCACCGTAAGTGATCAAACCACATGCTTTGTCAATCAGCATGTAGAAGGATGCTGGGAAAAAATACCTGAGAAAATTTATGGCTTGTTGGTTCCCAAGTGTTCAGATAAGTGAACTCTGGCCTGATATAAATATTTCCCATGAAGGCTGTCTGTTATACAGTATTGTGTCTTCAAATCCATCCCCTGAGAATGACTGGAATTATGAAACAATCTTATTTTGGATCTGTAAAGCCCTGGAGCTATGAAACATCTCGGATTGCTTCTGCCAAGTGAACAAGGAATAGTGGCAACAGCCCAAACTCTAGCTATACTAATTAGTAAGTCCCAAGGATTTCCCCTCACAAAATGAACAGACGCACAATCCCCAACTCTTTCACGTTGCCACCCAGTTGATCAAAATAATTGGAGGGGGAACAAGAGTTGCCCATAAACTCATCACTCCACCTGTAATTGTCAAAAAATATTTTTTTTCTCATTATTACAGATTCATCACCCTCAAAAGAATAGACTCAAGCGCTCTGCAATTTTAGTTGCATCTAAATACAGCTTTGATCCAAGCAATTCTAACCTACCATGCTTGAACCTCATCTCGCAAATTGTACACACTCACTTACATTATACTTGTGGAAATGTCCAAGCACACAGAAATCAATACAAGCCACCACAGGAAACACTTAAAATCCATCACGTCCGGTATGAAAACGAAATGCCATATCACAACTTCAGAAATCAAAGTTACTCACAATTTTACGCTTGAATTTCTGAGTAACCGGAAGGATGGGCTTCTTCAGTTCTGATTTAATCACATTTTGTATTGCCTGGAATACATGGTACAAGTTGGCTTCTATTGTGCTATTTAACACAATAGCACATTTCTACAACCAGCTTTAACTTTCAATGCAATGTGGTGAAGCTTTAATTTCATGCCAAAATTTCCACTTAAAAATACCGAAATCAGAGCACTGATGTTCTCATCAATTCATCATTATACATTTACAAGCAGATAACTGTTTTTTTTGTCCTCCAAGAAGACAAGCTGAACAATTTGGTTGACTTATTAGGAAGAAATAAATCCAAAGACCCTGCAAAGAGAGAGAAAAATTACTGGCTTGAAGAATTTTTTTCAAATGTCAGGATCATCAACAATCTCCTTTGGAAGGAATGAGCTCCTATACTAGCATCACCTGCTCAGTTACTATAGCAACTGAAAACACTAGCCAAAAGTTTTCCCAGTTTGTCTGTTAAGCAGAAAGAAAGAAAGATTGGTATTTTCTCCTTCCTTTTATCGCGGGGAGTCAAGTACCGGGCAAAACCAGCAAAGCATCAAGCACTGTCAATTCTCTCCCGTTTCTAAATAAGCCCACTGAGTGTCTGTTTTTGTAGTCTGAAATTTCTCTATCGGGAAGGGGGGAAAGCACCTTGATTCCTTGCAGAACACAAGATTGCTCTCTCGATTCAATTATACATTTAAAAAAAAACTGTAATCAATTGTTCTCTAAGAGAAAGTGTTTCCCTTAAGATCTGCTTGTTTTTAACAATCACCTAGAAAAACTGCAAATTTAAGAACTGCAATCGATTGTGCAAAGGCATAATGCAACTGAATGAAGTTGTTCAAAATTCTCTTGAAGAACATTTTAAGATGTCATCTGATCCCAAAATACCAAACTGCACAATGATGGCTTATTGTGTCTGAATAACCATTTCACTATATTATGTTCAATTATGCCATACAGAATTCCACAGTAAAAGTCATACCAACTTTCTCAAAAACACACAATCCTTACATGCTGCAAACATTCAATAAAGAAGGTTGGATTTACCAAGGTTACAAAAATCTAATTATATCAGACAAATTCAAGTAGCCTCTTTCTGGTTCTGCTCGGAATTTAAATCAACAGAACAATACAAGAACAATGCAAGCGATTCAAGTTTTGACTTGAAGCACAGAATTAAAAGAACAAAGCACTTCTCAAAAGAACATTGTATCATACTACTTTGGACGTTTTAAAGAATATCCTAAGCTAACAATTGCAAGGGTGGGGGGGAAATGGAACAGGACACACCAGGGAAACGTGCCCTGGAGGACAATGGCAGGGAACAGGAGAACTCAGAGAGAAGTCACACCTTAATGACAAAGTATGTCTTGTGTGGTGAAAGCCCCACATTCACTATTTGGCATAGGCAGCGGAGAAGATCCCAATATACCTGGGCGGATTTTATAGCACCGAGGACCCCCCACAGTTCCTCTTCTTCTTCGTCTTCCTCCTCCTTCTCCCCCTTCCCTCCTCCTCCTTCCATTCTGCAACACCCCCCTCCCTTCCAGGCTGATGGTGTCACCTAGCCGGGTCGCGAGACGTCTGCAAGGAAACCACCCGGGCTCAGGGAGCACCGAGGAGCCCACAGCCCTTTCAACCCCGGGCCGCCAACCTTCTCTTCCGCTGGGGCCCCTGGAGAGCCTGGGGCCTGACTCGTCCTTCCCAGGCCTCCCAGCTGCTGCCCGGCACCTCCAGGAAGGACCCGGGGAGCCTGGCCTGGCCGCCCTCCGACCATCCGCTGGGCAGCAGAGGGGGTCCAGCTGAGGGGAGCGGGGGGGGGTTGCTTTCAATCTAGTAGATACCTCCAGTGTAATGACTGTATCTCAGATCAAAGACTGACAACAGCCTTTTTAAAATATCCTCTGAGAATTCCAACAGACTCCAATAAATAAATAAGTAAACCTTGTTTTAAGATAACAATACAAACATGTAGTGCTGGTTTTATGATAATAATAAATGCATTTAGAGTTCCTTAAAACCTGAGTGTTTCTACTCCAAATTTCTTGGATAGTCTTTGTGTGTATTTTAGCACAGTTGTTTAAATTGTCAATAAAATGTAAGCCTGGTCTCTAAAAGTGCTTTCTCTAACACATTCAAACCTGTAGGAGTTTCTGAGGCAGCCAACACAACTGCTCCTAAGAAAAAGAGTAAGAAATGCTTACTATACTTCCATTCAGTTCTTTTTGGCAAATCTTATTTTCTGGGAGGGCAAAAAATGTAAGAGATTTTCTGCCTCAATCTATGAAAATTCTGAAGGTATCTTAGTGAAAGACTTGTTAGAGTTTTGTCTCTTGGTATAAAGAGTTGAACTACACACAGGGAAGACTGTATGGCTGAAACACAAGTGGCCCTTACTCAACATCCTCTCATTCAGTTACCATTATAATGGTGTTGAACAAGGGGGACTTACAACCAGTCCTCATTTTTGCAGCCATTGCAGTGTCCCCCGTGGTTGTGCGATCACAGTCTGACTGCTCGGTGTCCAGTTCACCATTACGATGGTTGCACTATCTCATAGTCACAGAATTATGATTTGCAACCTTGCAACAAGCTAAGGCAAAGAGGAAACCTGTAGGAGGTTGGAAATGGTGATGCAACATTGCCCTTAACAAGAGAGGAGACTGAAATGGTTTTCCATGGGAAGAAAAATATCAAAGTAATCAATCATTAGAAAACATGGGATTCAACTGGAAAGAAATGAATTGAGTGCCAATAATTCAGTAATTATTGAGTTAGATTCTGCAGTTTGGACAGTCCTAAATAAATAGAAAAAAAAGGAAGACATATTTTGGGCAAATTTGACATACTCACCCCCACCACAGGTCGCTGAGCAATCTGACTGCACCATCACCCATGAGTAGCTATGTCTTTTTGTGAATATCTTGTTCTCATTATTCGCCTTAGATAAGGTATACCTCCACGAAACGCCAGGATTTTTCCCTTGCAACAGCACCTAATCATTATAAGAGGGAAAAAATGATGGAGCACCCATAACTTCAGAAGACAATTCATTCCACCAATTAGTTGTTCCCATTGATAGAAACTTTTTTCCTAATTCTGGCTGGATCTCTCTTTAATGAACTTTCACCCATTGTCTCTTCTGCAGTTGGGTTCCTACTGAACTTTCATCCTAGGAATTTGATACAAACAGAAAAGGAAACACAGCCTATATTGCCTGGCTTTGCCCACTCACTCCCTACTCATAAGCCAGTACAACCTGCTCATTTTGTGGACTATCCACATCTGTCTTTTTCATAATGACCATGTAATTAGACAGGTGTCAATTATGAACTTATTAGATAACTAATAAGAGGCAGGGGTCTACCCATTTTCAGTTGCGGCTTTTCCTAGAGAGAGGATCTGGCATCAGTAAAACTGCCTTTATTGCCTACTGATTAGATTACTGCAATAAACTCTATAGGGAGCTGTAGCAGATAACTATTTTCCTGTCAATGAAAACTGTGACCTCAGTTTTGATGAGTTACTATAATTTCATTAAGTATATAGACTGTTATGCATCCCTGCTTTAGAGTGAGATCCCTTTTTATTCACTCTTGTCCATCTCAGATGATATAGGAGAACTGAAGAAAACAAGTTAAGATTTTGGTGATAATACGTTTGAAATTAATGCATTAGGAGTGTTTAATGATATGCATTGATGCAATAGGTTTTTTTAAAAAAAAACATGTAAAGCATTACCAACAAGATTCTGCAAAAGACGTTTCTGATCATTTATAACCTAAATATAAACAATGGAAGATTTTGTAAACACAATCACTTTAAATTAGGGACAACACTCTTTCTTATCTCTTTCACATATGTTCATTCATAATTCTTGTTTCCATTATTCATGAATGAATTGACCAAAAAAATCCACTAAACCTTCGGTAAAGGTTCATATGTAAGTATAATTTATTTGCGCTGTATTTTTCTTTTTAATTGCTTTATAAAACTGTAGGATTTAGCTACTTCCTCAAGAAAAATAAAAGCTATAATATCAGTATTTTAATATTCAAGCCTCCCCATTTGATTAATCTGTGCAAGGTTAAAGTGTGAATTCCAATTATGTCTTTGCGTTGAAGATGGATTTAATGGACAGAAACATGGTACATTGCCAACATCAACTGGACTAAATCTATGGAGGGATGTAGAACGTAAAAGAGAACCAATAAGGAAAAGTTTCATGGGAGAAAAATAAAAATCAAGATTAATTAACATTTTTAAAGTCAAGACATTCAGACTTGAAAAATCCATATGGAAGTGGAGCTGGAGATCACACATGGGGAAAATGATCTAAAACAAAGTCAATTGTTACTCAAAACAAATTGGAGGGGGGGTAAGGTGTCCATGTCCAGAGACACTGAACATATAACATCTGAGTAGTTTGCTACTGACTGCTTGTACAGCAAATTGTGTGGTTTGGGATGGGAAGAGGAAAAAATAAAAATTGGAAGAATGATATGTTTTCCAGTTCTATTAGCCAGTTTCTATTTCAGTCCATGAATTCTGGGAGAACTCCAACATGGATATCCATGACCTAGTCCAGCGGTATACTGTATATCCATTCAGAAAAACTAATCGCTTGGCTTTCTGATTTATTACAAGACCCAGAATTGAGAAATCAGGCAGATGTAATGTAGCATACAAGGGTTGTTGTTATTGTTTTTAATTATTAAGAAAAGGAATGCTTCTCATCCACATCCACCCTCATAAGGGGCTAGCCTATGTGATAATACAGACTACAAAATGTTCAAAAGTGGTTGATTATTAATTACATTTCAAGATTGCGGAATATAGATTTAGATGATATAAAGATAGATGCCGATGTAGATGAAATATAAATTTGAAGAGGAAGTTTGGTGTTGTGGTTAAGGTACAAGGTTAGAAACCTGGAGACTATGAGCTCTAGTCCCATTTTAGGTATAAAGCCAACTGGGAAACCTTAAACCAGTCATTTCCTCTCAGCCCTAGGAAGGAGGCAATGGCAAACCACTTCTGAAATCTGGCCAAAAAGAACTGCAGGGACCTTTTCAAGCAGTCCACATTGTCTAAAAGCATTACAAAAAGATTGACAGATGTAGATATTGCTATAGATAATTTGATTCAATAAGATAGTGCTTTCTTTTTTTTTATGAGAAGCATCCTGGATATCTCAGTGGCTTTAGTATAATCTATTTTTAAAGTAAAGACTGGGGTTTTTGATTCTGTCATGGTTTTACTCCTATTACTCAAATAGTAGCATACTGAAGGGCAGTAATCCTGGGAGATCACTTCAGTATCAAAGTTTGCATTGGACTAGAAGGCCTCCGCTGTCCCTTCCAACTCTGTTATTCTATTATTTAATGTCTTAGTGTGACTGCTGGGAGCAACAGGAATTGTACAGGACTGGGTCAAAACTTTCTATGGATGATGTTCAACTAGATTTCTCTTTTTGTCTTCATCAAGAGTGCCCGTTTCCCTGATTGGCACTGTTTTATACTAGATTGCAATCTAAATGAAATCTAACCAATTAAAATTTAATCAAGACATCTAAGTATTTGGTTAAGGAATTTCAGGATCTGAGATCCTGTGCTGTTCCTGAACACTCAGAATAGGAGTGATGGCCAAGAACATTTATGAACATCTGTAGATGATTCCCAACTACACTCTGTCTCTAAAGGCTAACTCTTTTCCTTACATTATTTGCTCCCTATTTAGATTTGTAGGAGACTCCTCATTGAGGTATCTTTAATTTGCAGTGGGTTCAAAATGTGGCAGGAAAACCTCTGTTGGGGGGGGGTGTCTCCTGGTAGGAGTAGCTAACGTTTAATTCGGCTAACAAATGCATCAGGAAATCAATATTATTTTCTTTGAGCTCTGATGTATTTGCTGGTTCTATTATTGAAGGACTTCCCTTCAAGTTCAGAGCACGGGGATATAATTGAGCAAAATCAAGTCACAGCAGTTAAAAAATAGAAAATTTACTTGAAGATGGCCATAGAAACACATTACCAAGCCCTTCTAAAAATCCTTATTTATTTATTTATTTATTTTTAGTCTTCCAGCTTCGGCAAGAAGACATAGAAAAGCCCAGTTGCAGCTATGGAAAGTTTGCACGGCTATGAAACAAATACTCTAGCTTTATCCTGAATGACCACGAAACTACAAAGCACATTGTGTTCATGTTCCTTTATTAAGACAGAACTGCCTTCAAGCTGCCTTCTATACAGAAGCAAGTTCCTACAGAATACCTCAAACCAATGCTGGGCATACATCTTGCATGTTGCCATTCGCGGTGACACCAGCACATTTGCTTTTAAAATATTTACTGAAGGAGAAGAGAATTTCAGTGAAATTTTCAGGGTTGGAACATAGTGTTCTCGTACTTCTTCACAATTGCCCAAAGGCGAGAAAGGAAAATAGCCTGTCTTTCATTATACAAGCATCTCTCCAGGGTTCTGAAAGCCACCTTGGCTTCCCAGGAATCCATCAAATCCCAAGGGAAGTCATCTATTCCCAAAGGCCTTTTATTTCTGATTTTCTGAATTGTGGGTGATCTGAGATATTTCAGAGGGAAGACTCGTCCCAGGGGAAAAAAAA
>JANHFL010002566.1:318723-332755 GCA_032468155.1 Oxyrhabdium leporinum | reverse complement strand
CTTCCTTCCTTTTTCTTTTTCTTTCTCTTTTTCTTTTTCTCTCTTTCTCTTTCCTTCTCTCTCTCTTTTTCTCTCTCTCCCTCTCTCATTCATACACACACACACACACACACACACACACACAAAGGTAAACAGAAAACAGAAAGGGTAGTGCTCAAGGAAATTAACCTCAGCAGCAAAAGAAACAGTAAACACTTCCATAAGATTATTGCGTTTTCTGTTGTCCTACTGGTTCAGAGCATTCAAGGAACTGAATTTCCCATGCGGGAAGAATGGAATTTGTCATGAGATACCAAGTTCTGAGAACCAACCAAGGGGACTATCAAATCAAACACTAAGGTCTTATGCAACATGGGCAGAATGACACAATTCTATCCAGTCTCAATTTTACCATAAAAAGCAATTTCTCTTCTCCCTTTCATCTTGCCTTGCAAATGATGAAAATGGTCAACTCCATGGTCACCATTGTTTAATCCACCTTTGAGCTCTACTCAGATCTTCAGATCAACAGCAGATCAGAAGCAAAGGACATTGATATTCTGAAATCTGCTGCCCCATGGTTTTCATAGACAAATTGTGATCTCTGTTGTCCCTTATAACATTATAATTCCCCCTAAAGTATTTATCACATATTTTTTTAAGTGGAGACATTTATAGCATCTCTTCTTCACCTTCACCAAATTCTTTGAAAGTAAATCTATCTTGCATATTTGTGGGAGTCAGCAGAGGAAGAGATAGGAAATATCATTCTTTACCATCAACTACCCATTTAAGAAATTCTTGGGCCCATCTGAATCCCATTCTGATATAAAGGGTGATAAAGTATTCAATTTAATTCGTCCTTGGCTACAATTCAAGTTTTGTTAATTCTGAATACCAGAAGAGCTGTAAACATCAAGGTTTCTCTTTTATCCATAAGTTCCTCCCCCCACTACATTGACAAATCTATGGTATTCATAAAAAAAACTGATGATGTCTGTGTCAACAAATCAAGGAGAATCCAAAGCCTTTTGAGAAATGGCTGGCCAGCAGAAATACTAGGCTATTCTAAACATATAAATTTGAAAGATGATAAAATTACTTCATCTGACCTCATGAATTATCTCAAGTTATTAAAAACAAAATATGAGGAATTTAGGAGAAGAGGTAGAGCCTGAGGGTGGAGTCAAGAGAGGACTCAGTCTAGAATCATTACTGTCCACAAATGCTCCAAGTTCAGCCTTCCTTGAATTCCACTGACTCTTATTTATCACGAATTTTATGCTGGTCAATTTAGTGCTGACCATTAATTGACTAGATTCTTGTGTACAGGCTTGAGCAATAAATCTTCTTAACTGCAACTTAATGTATGGTCTTGATTCTTCATGCTTGACTTAGCATTTGTGGCTCTACCACTTGCAGATGCTTTCTCTCAATTCCATATGGGGTAAAATCTCTTGTGAGCACCCAGTGCTGAAGAAAATACATTCTCCACCTGTTCCTGGGCACTATCTGGTGCTGACAATAAATGAGATTCCATCATTTAGTGCACCTTCTTTAAGCATCAGTCTTTTTTTTCCAAAAAAAAGCGCTCCCTTCAGCACTGCATGTGATGTGCTTCCAATTCCAGCATTCCCTACAAAATCAGCTACATGCTGTAGACTTTTCAGGCACATGCATCTGGTTGAGGCAGGCTGTCTTGCAAACTCCTCACTGTATGGAGATCATTTGTCATCTGCAAAACAGATCCAACATTGGCTGCCTGGCAGAAACTTAAAGACTGCAGTCATAGAGGAAATTAAAAGAGTTACATGGGAACTAGGAAGCAGTCCCATCTCTACCCCTACCCCTCCAATAGTTTTTTTTTAGATGTTTATAAACAAGTCTGGGCTGGGGAGTCAAAGAAAAGGCAAAGAGAACTAAGATTGTTCACATTTCCACGCCATATGGCTGGCATGTATTAGATTTTGCTTGTTTGGTTTCAAGCTTATGAATATAATTTCTTGATGAAAACCTTCGCAGAATGGAAGATGTCCAAAATTTGCTCCCTAGAACAGCATGTTCCCAAAAGATGGTTTCAAGGACCACCAATAAACTGGCATGCTCTTTGATTAGCCTAGAAAAGATCATGGCACAAAGAAGAGTCACTTAAGGATGATTTGAGTATTTTTCCAATTTATCAATTTAAATTCATGACAGATTTAAGCTATAAATTACAGCTCTGAATTGTAAGGAGTGGGACCGCCTTGGCTCCAATGGCAAACTGCTTCTTAGTTTTGGTCACCGGTGAAGCAGAATTTTGTCTTAATCATACCTTCAACTATATGAGGATGTGTAAAGATACCTAATAATATGGGATGTACTGCATGGGAATAGACTTTATATGAATAATGAAGCATGATGTCAAAAGTTAACTTAGTCCAGTGTTCTGGGACAAGGAGTGGTCAACAATATATCTGAGACCCACACTACTGTTATTTTGTGCAATTGAGACATACAGTAAAACACAAATACTATAAATCAGAAATAGAGAGAGGGGAATCCATCCCAAATTTAGGACAGATAAATATATGGACTTGAAGCTAATCTGGAAGAAATATTTGTGCACCACCAATAAAGTGCACAAAAAGAGAACACAGATCTGTATGAAATGCATATTTGCTTATTTATATGCATTGGATGCAGATTCGGAAAGAATTCAGTAATTAGAATAACTAAGCTATCTTCCTGGTGAAGAAGGAATTAGATAAGCCGAGCTGCTCACTTTTCATAGGAACTTCAAATGTCCTATTCTCACAATTATTTAGTTTTAAATCAGACTTTGACCAGGCAAATGGAGAATATCAAAAGGAGACAGGACATTCCTAACTAAAACATTAAATGTGTTTCTGATTGTAAAAACTAGAAAGAAGAGTGTAACCTGTGTCTTCTAGATACTGTCAAGGTACAACTAAGTAGCCTTCACACTTGATCATGTTGACTATGACTGTTGGGAGTTCAAGTTCTGCAACATCTGAGAAGCCACAGATTTTTCTCAGACCCATGATTTGGCAGATCTGAACATGACATCTGGTTGAGTGAGTATGTCACAGCATGGAATTCTCTGCAATAAGCAACACCGTGTGGAAGTTAAACAAGTGGCACTCTAGGGAAAGGAAATTCTTCAGTCTGAGCCTAGTTATCAGAAAACATCCTATCCATATCTGGGCAAAGAAACAAAGTTTTACTCAGTTATAAGCTGCACAGCATTAGGTATATAAATCCTTCAGATTTTGTACGGAGAAGCCTAAAGCAATGAGAACTGCACTACAAGAAACCACGTAATTCCAATGTCTGTAGCTAAAAAAAAAGCTTGTATCTTTTTCCAGGATCCATCCTTTCAATGTTTTATCTGGATTTAATGCATAGTTATAGATGGCAACACGCTAACCCTCCCACCTCCTAAAAGAGGTCATCAAAATAATTAAGCCAAGACTATGTGTCAAGGGTTGGAAATTCTCTTCAAGTATTCAGTTGAATAAATGTAGGGTTTCACATTGAGCGAAGCAGAGAAAACATGAGACCCAGAAGTATAAATATGCTCCCAGAATTGTATATTGGTAAGTACCAGTCTTATTGTCTCACTTGTCTAGATAGATAAGCAGACAGACACTCATGAGGTATAAGCTTCCACTACCTTGGAATCTGGCCTTCTGATAAATAAGTATTTATCAGTCTAATATGGCAAACTTTCTGGGAATGAGCCACATACTGATCCCAGGGTTATTTATATTCTCCTGATCCAAAGAAGCAGCCTGCAGAATAAAATGAGGTAGCCCACTCTTTTCTCTCCCTGCTCTCCACACATTTAGACAGACATTTGGAGAACAACAGTAGTTTCATTAGACCAACTTTGCTTCTCTGTGTTGGAATTATGTTCACATGTCCAAAGGCTTATTATATTGAGGGATGCATTATATTTTAAAGTCTACAAAGATTTTAAACAATAAGATGTCAAAACACCTAGCGAAAGTACCAAAGGACTTCACTGCCTAGTGCATGCTTTGGTCAAAGGCCAGACTGGTTTTTTTATCTAACAATTCAGCAATAAGAATGGCCTGCACTCCAGCTATTTCTTTTATATTATATTATAATTTTATATTATTATAAACTGGTAGCAAAATCAATCAATTCCTGCAAGAAAATAACTGACTAAAGACACCTGATGGGTGTGCTATGTGTGCAACAGCTGGTTGTTTGGGTATGTTGGTCTGATTTTCCACCTATATTCTATATTTGGTGAAAATGATGTTAATGCCAAATGGTCATGAAATTATTTTGTCTAGTCTAGCATCTTCAAGCTGCTTCCTATTTGTAATTGAATCCATGACTTAATACAGACCTCAACTGATGCATAAAGGCACATTAGAAATCTATGTTCAGTAAGGTTCGTATTATTATTATTACATAAGAATGACTTCACTGGATCAAACTAGCAGCTGATATGATCCAGGCTAATGTTCCTCCATAGCAGATAATTAATTCAAGGATCAACCTGTAGCATCTTTTTAATAGCAACCATGTTCTTGAGCCCCCAAAGTCTCGTAGCAATGCTAACAAGTAAATGGGTGAAAACAAGGGTTATACTCTTATGGAAGACCCATCATTTGACCCAAGGTCATGTTCCCCCGTGTAGCTAATCAAGGGAATAGTCCCAGAATATTTTTTCAATAAAATCTAGTGGGAAGTTTGAAATTCATACTTCTATTTGCTTAGATCTGATGACACTTATTCTTCAGCAGGATTTACTCCACCCGAATACAAAAATTTCCTAATTCAGGTTCTTCTCTCTTTCTAATAGTGACATGGGACATTCACTGTGGTACAAAGGTCATTTCATCAGGCGAGATAAAGAGTTAATGGCTACATTTGTACATGAGGAATACTAGTAAGGCTCCATTCATAGGCTAAGAACCATTTTTTAACAACCATTGGTGAAAAGTACCAGCACTTATCCCAGACATATATGCTGCTGTAATGATATATCAAAAATAATCATTTCAAACACAACCAGTCCAGCTCTTTGAACTTCCAAGATTACTCCCATCAGTTGGATCTTGTGGTAGTTTAGACAGTTTTCATATTCACACTTCCTTAATTATGATTTATTTTTGCGGTATCAAATATGGGTTTTAAGGGTGTGTGAAATTACATTATTTCACCAGTTTGGAGATGATAGATGATAGAGGGGGGAAGGGAGGGAGAAAGAAGGAGAGGGAGGGAGTGGGAGATGGAGAGAGAGAGAATAGCAACTTTTATTTACATTGGACATGTTGTAACAAGTAACTAAACACATCTACATCTTGATGAACACATCAAAGCTTTGCAATATATCAGTCAAGGGCAACAAAATATAATGCAACTTTTATAAAGTTCATTTAAAGATTCCACAGTCAACACATCGAAGTGTTACACAAGGCTTGAGAGCTCAGCTGCAGATGCTAGATTTCTGACCTCTGTGAAACGATATACAAACATTTAGGCTTCAGCTGGGAGATTCACACCATAAATCGCAGGAACTGTTTTATAAGTCATAGTTCAATTTTAAATAGTTCCAACGCAGCAGGATTGAAAGACAAGATGTTAAATTGTCCAACTTTCTAATGCAACAGCCCAGGAAGATATTCCCCTGCATCTTCCATTCTTTGTAAAAAAAATCTACTTATACTTCACCAATTATTTTGTGTCCTGTTTTGCCCTGTTATCTTCAACTTTCCACCAAAAGAAATGTATTCATTTAGTTATTTATTGTATGGTATAGAGTACATGGATAATAGTAGTAAAAATGTATAAAAGGAGCACATAATACTATGGTACATATATGATGGAAATATGCAATCAATTTTGTAAGGTATGATGAATTCAAGACGTTATATAGGTATTCTGAATATCTATCTCTATATCTAGCTAGCTAGCTAGCTAGCTAGCTATATCTTCTGTATATAAGTGATCAGTGATATTGTGAGATATGCTGGTTCATGAGAATGGAATAAGTGTTCTATATATTAATATCAAGGTCATTTATCCATTTAAGCGCAGCACTGGCTAGTTGGAGAAAATCTGCTTTTCCTCCTGTATAAGCTCTCAAAAAGAAATTCCTTGAGTGTAACAGGTGCTAAACTTCTGAACTTGCTTTCTTAATCAAGGAATCTTTCCCAGCCTTCTCATCTGTTATAGTTCCCAATTACTGGCAGACTTCCCCCCTAAATGTGATATTAAAAATAAAAATAAAAAACCTACCTTCCAGAAACATTTTCAATTACAATATTAACTTTAAACAGTTCATGCTATTTGGACTAGGCTAATTGAAAGCATATGCCATGGGAAATGACATTCCATACAGCTGCCTTCTTTGAAAGTGGGGAAAAGTGCAGAAATTGCAAACAAGGCTGTACAATCAGAGATGTCCATGTGGGGGGATTAAGGATGAAAGCTCTACTGTTTCAAACATGTGTTCAAAGATGCACAACAAACTTGTCACCATTCCTTACATCATTATATGATAAGCCCCGCATCTTACACCATGATGTTGTGTAGTGACTCTGAAGAAGCTACTTGGATGAAAAGCAAAACATTTTCAAGGAAAAAAACAACAAACAAGAAAATCCAGTTGCCTTTTGGAAAAGCACCTCTGGGACAACTTAATACTTTAGAATGCAGGTGGATTTCAAGGAAATCATACTGAACTCCAAGAATTCATGGCACTTCTGAGCCCTCGACAAAATCCTTTTCAAGGTGATGAAGTTAAGACAGGCAAGTGCTGTATAACAGCATTGATTTTTAGCATTGATATCCTACTGAGCTCCAAGAATTCATAGCAGTTTTGAGCACTTGTCAAAATCCTTTGCAAGATAATAAGCATAAGACAGGTTAGTGCTGTCAAATGGTACTGATATTTAGCACTGATATCGCCTAGACAAGTCACATAAGGGCAGAAAATGTATCTTCCCCCATATCATTAGTGAAAGTCTGAGATTCACATTTGACTAGTTCTACATCCCTATGACTTCCATCTACACATGCAGCATATCTATGAACTTAAAGGACATACCCTACCATTTAAAACCCAAAATAATTTTGCTTTCAGCAGTCCTGAGCAGAGCTAGTCAAACCGAGGTCAGGATTATCTGCACAGTTTGTCTGCTGTGCACTTCAAACCTACAGTAGGCCTGCCAAAGAAGAATTTGGCAAGAAAGAAGCAAGACCCTTTTTTCCATACTGAAAGGCAGACAGTAATATAATCAGCAAATTTCTTATCCAAGAATTCTCTAACTAGGTCATATCTATACAATTGTTACTTCATTTGCACACACACCAGGCCGCCAGTAGTTAACCAAGGACTTTCATTATGTTGACACAGCAGCCTTGGACTAGATCTGTAGCAGTAATGAGGCAACAAAACTCCCCCAAAAGAGAGGCTAAGATATTGCTGACCAATTAGATAAATGCAGCTTTCTCAGTCTAAATACTTGAAGTCTCCCAAGACCATATTTTCCAGTGGCTATATTGTCATCATTATTACGAGGTCTTTCTTGATGGCAATAGGAATTTTCTTTTGAAGGAATCAGCAATGGCCACTTATAACATTTGCGTTGATCTCTGGATGTTTATCTGTTGGTCAAATACAACAGTCTCCTAAACAGATGTTGTATCCTTAGTCTCAGTACTGACCACATAAGTAGGATTTCAAGAAAGCTGCAATTCCTTCATTCTTTATTTCAAGTGATAATAGATATGTTCTCTCTTTGGTATCTCCCAATAAATTTTCTACATAGGCACAAGCAGCAAAGCAGCAGCTGAGGGACAGGTTTTTCTGAACTGCTCACACATACACTCCAAAGTAAGCAAGATCAAAGGATCCCTGTTGTCCATTAAAACAGCGTTGCTTCCAAATCCCAAAATCGTGTTGTTTCGGGTTTGAAAGAATAGGCCGCTGTACTTGCATTGTGGGGAAGCTACTGCTAATGAAAGGAACAATGGAACGATTAGCGCCGCCAACCATGTAAAGCAACGCAACTGTTTGTTTAATTGCCAGGACTAAAATGAATAGGAAAGAAGGGCAACCGAATCGTGGAAAAGGGAGAAGGTATGGATGGTGGCAGTTACAAGCACCACATTGGTACCAGAGGTTGGCTTCACACCTCACGTCAAGATACAGTTCAGTTGGTTACTAAGCAATGAGTGACTGGAGGCATAAAAGTCAAAAAACCTTGCACATACAGATGTTCAAGAATTGAACCTAAGACCTAAGTGCAAAGATGCTATCTGCTACAAAACTAAGCTGGTTTGCTCAGGTCTCATCTGAGAATCACTGACAATATCTTGCAGCAACAATTACCAGGTATGCATTAAAAAAAACCAATCTAAACCACCATTTCCCCCTCCCCTTTCCATTCAATCATGTCCAATTTGCAGAGACCGCCTAGACAAGACCCTGAGGTTTCCTTGGCAGGCTTTTGAGAAGTGGTTTACTATTGCCTCCTTCCTAGGGCTGAGAGAAAGTGACTGGCTCAAGGTCATCCAGCTGGCTGTGTATCTAAAGCAGAACTAGAACTCATAGACTTCTGGTTTTTCTAGTCTGGTGCCTTAACCACTACACCAATAGAGGGCAGCAAATTGGGATTGAAATCCTTTGTTGCCACGTAGTGGTCATCTGAATTGTTTTAGCTCATATTGAAAGCCTCCTTAGAGCATTCATACTTCTGAGTACTTTACTACATTGTTGTCTTCACCCCCATTGAACTGTGTTGGAACAACTAGCGATTCTATACCCAAAGAGCTTTTTACAGCCTGATGGTGGTGGAGTTCAAAGAGATCTCCTCTAGCACAGTAGATACCCTTATTCCATTGCAAGTATTTCAAGGTGAACTTATTGTTTAACCCAATCAAATGTAGACTTTCCTTTAAAGAGGAAATCTCTGAAGGCTAGATAAAGGTAAATCCTCCCTTAAACCAAGCTTGGTTTCTGATGATTTCATGCAAACAAATTATGCCATTTTCTTGGCAACAATACAAAAGTATTTGTCAAACGCAAAGAACCAAGAATGGCATGTGGGATTACTTCTGAGTAGTCTCTTTATTGTTATTTACCTACATACAGAGTCTTGCCAGACTAAAGCAGTGATCTGCAAAATTATAGATAAACTCGGTGAATTGCTAGGGAGGGTCCATCTTTGCTCTCGTCTTACTCACCAGACATTCCAAGATACACTGTCTCTTTGCTCCCTGGGAAGGAGCCTCTCCTTCCTGTGACTCCAGACCACATCCCACCACTGTATTATTCCATTACTTTTTTTCTGATTTTCTCCCCAATTTTCTTGTTTAACCTATAGTCCTGAGCGTGCTATCCCTATCTATGAACTAACCAGTTCCAATCTTAATTTTTAGCAATCAGCTAAAATGGACTAAATTGTGGACTGGTGCATCATATGCCAATCCAAAGCTTGGAGTGCATTTGCAGAAACTCTCCAAAAATGCCACTGAGTTGCAGGATTTAATTGCACAGAAATTAAAAAAACAAAACAAAACTAGATATTAAATATACAGGCCTTCATCAGATTGAATTATGTTTAGATTTAATTTGGTCAACTTTTGTTGCTTTTTGTCACTTTTTGAAATATGCCCCTTCTAACATGTCCCACTGCTACCCTCAACTGAAAAAAAAAAGTTGTATGATCATGTATACATACTTACATCTATGCATCCTTGCATTTCCCTTATATGGCAAGTGAAAATACAACAATGTCATTCCACCATGCCCAGATTTCAAAGAATGCAGAACAAAATACATGATGGGCTTTTTCTATGGAACAGAGGCCCAGCCCTCTGAATCTGAGGATAGCCTTTGGAAACCTCCTTTTTTAAACTACAATATTTGGAATTCACCCCATCAGTGTCCATGTAGGCAAATGAGTAGTAAAACTGAGAAGATAATATCTACAATATGTAAGCCTCAAATTTTAGTAAAGTGTTGCCCATCACTGTGTCAAACATATATCCGATATATTTGATGCAAAAAAAGGAATTCCCGTAGATTAACATCTGTTTTACAAGTGTTCCCATTGCTTAAGAATCAATTTGGAGAACCACTGTATCTCATGCAGTGATATCATCTCTATCTAAAACTCTTGCTGAATGCTGACAAATTAAGGGTGAGGTGGGGTGGAGGCAAATGTTGAGAGATTTTGATAAACGTGCCAAAAAGAAGATCTCACTGCAGCTGTTTGGAGAATTTTGACATTGCACTAAGCAATGGTTTGCTTCCCACATTGCACTAAGCAATGGTATGCTTAAACATAACCTACCAACAAATCACAATTTGTTGAGTTTTAAAAAATCCACCAAGCCGTAAAAAGCATGGCTTATGTACACCACAGAAGGATTCGTCCACCTCGCTAAAACCAAAATGTATCAATCACATGATGATTTAGCATGAATAATTTCAGACTGAAGAGTCACATGAAGGCCTTAGAACTTAATTGGCTTCTGAACCAATTATATTATATAGAGTTTCCCAGAAAAAAAAACTCATCCTAGAGAACTGAAGGAAGGACCCTGCTAAGGAGTCGAGCAGACTTCTCTAGCACAGTGCATGAGGGAACATGTGCATCTGTCATCCATGCAAAGAATTCCTTTTCTGCATCCATACATCTGCACATTTTAACGTTCTGACTAGAGGGCACTTAAACAGCAAAGCACAGAAGTCAGGTCAACCAATCATCCTACAGGATGCGCACTCCACACAATGTGCAGATGGGATCTAGGGGGTATTTGTGTCAGCCTACCTTCTGCAGTTATCCATCAACCCCTCTCTGTGTGCAGATTGTCAATTATCCAGGTCATGGTTGTCCCAAAGGTACTTTTCCAAAGTCCTTGGACTTTCTCATTTGTTTGTTTGTTCTTTGAGTTAGAACTGAAGAAGCTTCTTGGATAAGTAATGAAATATTTTCAAAGGGGGGGGGGAATCAAGAAAGCCCAGTTGCCTTTTGGAAAAGCACCTTTGGGACTTAGCAGCATAGGTATGAAGCAACAGCAGTGAGCAGTTGCAGGCAACTTTAAATCAGCCTTAAGCCAACAGGAGAGAACAAACATAGCAGAAGAGTCTGAAAACCAAGCAACAACACATAACACTTACCAAACCTGCGCATGTGGATATGGCAACGGAGGAAGAACTGTAGTTCCTTATAAATCCCTGATAGAAACACTGTTCAGTATCACGAACCTGAGAATCTTCAATGCCATCTTTCCCAAGCACCTGGATAGACACATTCTGGCTCAGAAAGTCCGAGGGCTTCAGCTCAAGATGCAGTTCCTGTCCAAATGCTGAAAACCTGTAGTGCAAGGAAGCTTTCGAGCTCACGGTGGATCTCTTTCTCCTCGCGCTGTGCAAAATGTCATGCGAGAGATAGGATCCGCTGGAGTCCACCTCGACAGGAATGACAAAGATGTAATCTGGAAGAAGGTTGAGAACGGGGTTAGCCACCAGCCTTTATCTCCCACAGGCATTATGGGAGGGGTCTTTCTTGCTCTTATGGATTCCTCGTTGGAAGAAATATCCATTTGGTTCAGTTCCAAGCTGGGAGAAAGACACTGGAAACATGGAGGCTGATTGGGAACTGATGGAGCAGAACCCCCAGCAGTCCTGGGTCAGCTGACCAATCGTTTTGATGAGTGCATGGATTTGTATACAGTTTGTTCTACAGTATTTTGTAATTTAGAGGCTTGTTTTGTGTATTGTGTTACTTGATTTCAATTAGTTTGTCTCGTGAAGGCCAGGAATGAGTCTAAAGTGCTGGCTTCCTTGGATTTTTAATCTTGTTTAACAAATATAATTAATCCTAGATGCTGTCTTCCTTGGGGTTTTAATCCTGTCTCGAATGCATTACAAAATCTACATTTCTGAAAGGTGACCTCCTCAGTTTCTTGGGGGGAGGGAGACTGAGTCCGCTTCCTGGCTTTTAAGAGCAGGGTTCTCTATTTCTCATTTAGGGAAATATAATATTCAGCCTTTTTAATATTTCTCACAATATTTCATTCTTCTAGGAGGGGAGCTTCCTACGCTCTGAAAGTTAACTTCCCTGAGATGAATCAATGGAACTAAACTATTAGAGGAACAAGGATGCCACTACCATTCATTGGGTTCAAAACAGAAGTTTTTCACTTATCAATTCAGCCACGAATGCCCAACTTCTTTTAAAACATGAGCTGCTGGCTGTTCCTGGGAGCACAGTCCTTTTAGGTTGCAATTGGTTTTAATATGATATTGCATTTGTATTACCTTATAAGTCATATGTTATATGTTTGAATTAGAGCAGCTTATAATTGAAGACAGTAAAATAAATAGTTTGGGGCCAAGCTCCTCACCCCCACCCCCACCCCTTCCCAGGGCAATTGTTTATTCCTTCCCTACTCTTGGAACAGTCCTCCCAGGAAAGACAGAATACTGCATCTGCAAACTTCCTTGGTCATTCTTGAATCATTTGTTTGTCATTTATTTGACGGCAAAGGATCACCTTTATTGGAAACCAACTATATAACTCTCCTAGACAGTCTTCTTAACTTAGCCCTTCCCCCACCCCAAGGAGTCTAGTGAGAAATGCTTGAGTAAATCAACAGTATGCCCTGTTGAGCTCCTGCAGGAAATCTAATAAATAATGAAACTCATAATAAGATTACTCCTAGGTAGAGGCAGATATTTCTCTCTTTGGACACACTGGGAATATATCTGCTGAACAAAGTTCCTCATTGGCGACAGGAAGGGCATCCAGCCATTAAAACACTCTGCTAGCTCAATTCAGTTGCCCAGACTGCACTCCGCAAGGGATTATAGGGTTGTTAAAAAGACGATGATGATGATAATAATATTACCCCTCTCACTTTGGGCTTCAAGATTTCTGGTTGCAGAGTCCTTTGCTGGCTCTTCTGTTCTGCCATAGGCTTTAAAAACTTCATCCAGTGCCATATAAATATATCAAGCAACAGAGAGTTGCTCCTTCATTTCCCCAAACCCCCCACCTTATTATCCAATCAAGGGCATTGTGGAAAGTTACAAAGATGGCAGATCCATCTGTACTGTGCTGGGTGAAATAAATAAAGGGAAGAATAGGGTTGCCCTGAATGAATAGCCAAGGATACCAAGAGTTGGTTCTGGTTCTGGATTCATTGTAGAAGGGCTCCCACTGAAAATCGTTGGTATGGAAGAATCTCAAAGATGGTCAAATTATGCAGCTTATAGGATAGCAAGTGCCAAGTACACCTGAAGAGTGGGGGTTTTAAGTTGTGGAGTTTTAATGTTGTAAATCACCCAGAGTCACTAATGTATGAGCTGGGCAGCCATATAAATTTGTTCAATAAATGAATTTACTCTGACTACACTCTATGTTGTTTCCATCCCTCTGTTATTTCATAAAACTCTGGCCACAAGGACTTGGAAAGTGCCATAGATACCTTAGGTGTGTGTCATCACAACAATAGCATTTGAGAAGTGGAGTCCAAAGCAAAAAAGGATAACAGAATAACAGACTTGGAAGGGACCTTGGAGGTCTTCTAGTCCAGCCCCCTGCTCACAAAGGAGATAGGCATGGTGTCACATCTTTTAAATGCTAGATTCCAGCTTCAAAGTACAGTACCTCTAACTGAAGCACTCAGCTGTAAGTCCTACAGTTTTCTGATCTGATAACAGCTTGTATTTTGAGTTTGTAAGCTTCTTAGGGGTTTAAGTCGGCTATTTTTAGAGGGCCATTATCAGATTCTTGGGGGTTTTCATTTTTTTTTTTTCACTTGATATGGTCATAAGGCTAATAAACTATCCAGCTATCCTTCATTGGCATTTATTAATAATGGATTTTAAATTCCTCCTCACGTGGGACTTTTTTTCTTGTTGTTGTTATTGTTGTTAACCCTGGAAAAGAAACCGAAGACACCAATGCAAGCAAGCAATGCTGCTTTTCTCCGTTTGGGAAGAAAAGCTACCCTTTCCATACCCCAGGGGGGGGGGGGGGGGGGGGGGGGGGGG
>JANHFL010002566.1:250229-261507 GCA_032468155.1 Oxyrhabdium leporinum | reverse complement strand
CTTTGAGAGAGAGAGGGAGGGAGAGAGAGAGAGAGAGAAGAGAGAGAGGAAGGAAGGAAGGAAGGAAGAAAGGAAGGAAGGAAGGAAGGAAAGGGAAGGAAAGAAATAAAAGCAAATACATTCTCCAAAGGAAGCACTTATTGGAAATCTGATAAAAAACATCCAGACACTATAAGAGGTTACTTATTTAGGAATGCCTCAACTCTTCCAGTACCAATATATCAAGAAAGTAGATTTGATGTTAAGGCTTCTTTTTCAAAGGCAGATTCATAGTTCACAAGCACACTTTGTATGGAAATGCCCCAAGTTTAATTATTGCTATTTCTAGATAAAAGGATCAAAAGAGAAATGATATAAGATCTTCTGCTTGACACCTTTGAGTAGACATTTTTAAATTTGACAGGTCTGGCTTGAGACAAGGAAATATTTTACATTTCTAGTAGTGATGTTCTTACTTTTGCCAAAATATCTCTTTAAAACCAATTGAAGGGCTTGCATTCCTGTCTAGTCTAGATGGACTGTGGCTGTGAACTTTTCAAGAGGAATCCTCTATGGAACAATTAGGGTTTTTCATTTGTTGTGTTGCTTTTTCAGAGGGATCATGTGAAACCCAACACATGCCTGAACATGTGTTGATTTTTCTGACTGCTGAAGAGATCTGCAGATTGCTTACAGCTGTGTGAACCACATAAAAGGAGTCAACATTCACTCAGAGCCATGTTTCACAGGACATGCATTGGATGAGTGTTAGATTCCAGACAACGACATCCATTATAATGAATATTTGGGCTTCCCACCCACTCATCCTGAGCTGCCCTGAACTTTCATCCTCTTAAATAACATCACTCTTGTTCCTGCTCTAAAGGGGGGGAAACACAGTTCCTGTTCCCATGGGTACCACTAACCTTTACATGATTTTGAAAAAGTAGAATAAAAGAATGCAACTAGAAAAAACATAATGTTTGAAATGGACAGGCCTTGCTTTAGATGGTGCAAGAGATGGTGTCGCCTTTCTGCTTAAAAAAGGAGTAGAGCAGAGAAAAGAAAGGGGATAGTCTTGCTTTGGTGGTTTTTGATCATTGTTGGGTCAATGATTGTTGGTTCCATTTTTGGAGTTTACTGGTTTTGGCAATGGCGTAGAAGTAGGAGTCCAGGAATTTGGCTTAGACCTTACAAACAGGACAAAATAACTCAATATTAAAAGTCAAAGAAAGCTAAACCATTTTATTCATCTCTCATGAAAGATGACCAAGGTTTCATCCATGAAATCAGCTTTTATTCCCATATGGTGTTCAAGAGAATACCTGGAAGAATATGAATATTCTGTATTTTCAAAGTGAATATAGTTATGAAATTTATTGAGTCTACAAAAAACAACATTTTATAACCCATGCTTGGTTTAATAAATTCATAATAGATTCATACAACATTCTAAAAAATCCGTTATGGTTTGCAAAACACATAACTATATTCATTACAACTTTCTAAGACAATATTAAATTTAAGCAGTCAAAATGTCACTTGGAATAATTGCATCTTCTCAGAACTGTGATTGGATACTTCTGAAATGAAAACTGGATGATGCATCAGAGTTATGAATATTGATTTTGTTTGACAACTTTTCTGCTGTTCCAAAACTGAATTTGATAGTGGGCCGGTTCAAACTTTGACTTTATACTGGAAAATGTGGTCCTCAACTCACATTAAATGTGCATTGTAATAAGGACCTTTTTGCCTTTAATTCTTTCTGAGAGCAAGTTCAGTTTCTAAAAGTAGGATTTACTTGATACCCAGCTTCCGGTTATAATGGAAAGATGTGAAGGAGAGGGGAAGGACTGGATGAATTATGCAGACATAGGTATCTATAAGAACCCATAATGACATCAAAGTGATGTCTTACACAATAATGTAGCATACCTCATTTGGGTGATGGTATCATGACTTCATCGGTTTTCCTCCTTATTCCTACCAGTAACATCTAAGTAAATAGATCAAGTTACTTCCAGTGTGAGTTGCTTTCCAAGATATTCATCCTATTAGTCTAACTTCCAAAATACTGGTTTTAATTACCTGCATGAAATTTTCTACTTACATTGAGATTTTAGTAAAATCATAAAGCTTTTTTCAGTTCCATAATTGGCTTTTCTTTTCTTTCAACAGATATGCTCCTTTTTTAAAAAAGAAAAGTCACTTGAGCAACAAGCCAATTAATGCATAATTTAGTTGTGTTTCCAATGACCACTCCGGACAACCTAATGCTTGAACTACAACTCCCATTATGCTTGTGCTGCTAATCCAAGTAAAATAAATATAGAGAATACTAATTCAGTGTAAGAAAGGTGTCATGGTTAGACTCTTGAGTAAAAGCTGAGTGAAGTTTGCTGTTTGAGTGATATTTCAGGTTGAGATTCAAATCTTGCTTTGGACATAAAACGTCCTGACATTTTTCTAGTTCCTATCATTTACACAGCCTACTTCGGAAAAAAAAAGTTGTGCAGGGGAAAAAAGGGGAGAATGAAGCAAAAAACAACAACAGCATTTTACCCTAAACTCCTTGGAAGAAAGGCAAGCTATAAATAGAAGAGACCTGTGGCTGAAATAAATAAGAAGCATATAATTCTTATTGTTGAGAAAGGTTATGAGACTTAGACCATGTCTGTCTGGGTTGCAGGAGGCTTCCAACGATGAGATTGGGAAAAAAAGCAATAATTTAGTCGTTATCATGATTATCTGCATCAGCTATGATAGTTCTGATAGATTCAAAGTCCTTCCGTGGCTTTTGAAGTAAACTTCATCAGGGGAAAACATACTGTATCAATCAAAGGGGAGAAAAGAGGAGTGAAATTGGAGGCATGTCAAAACACCCCACAAATGGAAGTTATCATTCCAAAGCTGGGATCTTCTTTGTTTCTTTCTGATCATAAGGGTGTGATGTGAAGCCAGGACAAATACATGGTGATGAAAAATGGGACAGGATATAAAACCTTTGTGTTAGAAGTCCAGTAAGTTTTATTGATGCAAACACACACACACAAATTCCACTTCCCAAGTCCTCATTAATTTTCAGTTGCACAGGAAAAAAAAAAACCTTGTTTCAGGAATACTGTTTTGTAATGATATGTTTGCTTTGCTTTTCTCTTAAATAGAAACTGTCAGGTGGAAGAAGGCAGGAGTAAGGGTAGAGTTCAAAGTACTATGAGTTCACTTCATGCTACCTATACACAAGAATCTGAACTACTAACGGTCAAGGCAAGTTGGTGCCAGATAAGAGTGAATGGACTTCAAGTGAGGTTGGGCTAAAGTCTCTTATGGGGGGCATAGAGACTCCAAACTGATGATATATTTGACCCCACCCTCAGGTTCAGGTATTATTGATGCTGACCTAAGGTTTATAATCTTTCTTCTTCGTGCCTCATGGACAAACATTTGTCTCCTATCATCTAAGACCTATGGGCCCTCAAATGAGCTAGAAGTATTGAAAATCTTAGTTAATTAAAACCAATAAAACAAAAAGACAGGTCATAAAAACATCAGAAAAACTACTGATGCAGCTGGATGGCTATTTATTGCAATTATATGAACCTCTTGTACTTGAAAGGATTGTTTTGATGCAGCAGGGTCTCAATTCAGCTGACAGCTTATATATTTAAGATCATTGTTGGAAGCAATGAAGAAATAAATAATCACTGAATGTTTCATATTGTGAACTTCTCTCGATTTTCTTCAGAAAACAAGGGATTTCAGGCACTATTTAAAGCAAATGGGGAAAACTTCCTGCTTTTATAGGGAGAAAGAAAGAGATGCCTCTTGGGAGTCTTCTGAAGGAATACACAAACAAACCAACAAATATGTTTTAATCTATCCTATTGAAAGCACTGGATTAAGACCTAACAAATCATCATCAGATTTTAATGACCCCATAATCCCTTGTGGGTTGGAACCCGGGCAACTGAATGGAGCCATGTGATTACTGACCGATGCCCTTCCTGTCACCAATGTGGAGTTATATTCAGCAGATATATTCTCATCGTGCCCAGAGAGAGAAATATCTGCCTCTATCTAGGATCGAATTGACAGCCTCCTAACTGTGAGTTGAGAGCTCCACCTCTAGGCCACCGCATCACTTGGATTAAGCCTAACAAATGCTTACTATTAAATAGCCATTCAATTCAGTACATGTCACATCATCTCCAGTGCATTATGCTTGGTATGCCAGTTTCCACCACATCTAAGTTGGTTGAATTTGACCTCCATTACCTCCAACTTGCCTACATCCTATCCCTACATGGGATTATCCTTTAAGAAAGTCTAGAAGTTCATTTAGTGCACAATAAAGCAATGTGGCTGTTAAAATATTTGCAGCAATCTATACTAGTTGTCAGTTGCTTTCTGGACACAATTTACAATCTTGGCTTTAATCTTTCAAGGAGTAAACAGCCTGACTATCTGAAGGATGATCTACCTCAGTATGAACTGGCCTGGAAATTAAAAACAGTAGGAGATCTTAAGCTCCATTTTGAAGATGCCTTCATTTTCTGACAATCATTTTTCAAGCACAAAGGTGAATTTCTTCTGCTGTGTTTCCTTGGGAAAGGAATCAAGTTTGCCTATTAGTCTATAATTGTGATTGTTTTCATGACATTATTAAAGATCAATTTTGTGTGGACTATCCTGTGCATTCAAACTTCATCCAACACTTGGTGATATAGATAGGATTAGTGTAGGATTTTATAATAATCAGGAATATACAGCATATTTATTGCAGGAAAATGAGTGGTACGGTGGCCTAGAAGTGGAACTCTCAGCTCACAATCAGGCAGCTGTGGGTTTGATCCTAGGCAGAGGCAGATATTTCTCTCTCTGGGCACACCGAGAATATATTTCTGACTATAACTCCACATTGGCGACAGGAAGGGCATCCAGTCAGTAAACACCCAGCTCCATTTTATTTGCCCAGACTCCACCCCGCAAGGGGTCATTAAAAGAGGATGATTTATTGTAGGAAAACAGAGATTAGTAGCTCTTTCATACAATATAAATGATGAAGAAGCTTCCTTTGTGGACTAGGAGAACATTCTAAAGATATTAACCTAATTTTTAGTCTTCAGAAACTGTTCCCAACCTTCTAAATTCAAACAATAAACATTCATGTGATTGTGTTGATTTGGTTTTTTTATCCATGTTCAACCACATTATGTTGTCTCCTATACCTTAACAGCAATAATATTTATTTAAACTTTTCTTATTCCTAAGAGTCTAGGGGTTTTTGTTTTGTTTTTTACATGGAAAATACAAATTTACCACCTTACTCAGTGGTTGGAAGACGTGGCATTTCTTCTGTCTTACGAAGAAGCTTATGTGTTGCTCATGGTTGTAGATTAGCAATGGATGATGACACTTAAAAATAGTCCTTATAAACAGGGTTATAAACAGGATGTCATTTTTAATTGTTGTCACTGGACTTTTTATTTTTGTATTGTTTTTGTTTTAATCTTTTGTTCTGTGTTCAATTTGATTGAATGGAAAATCAAGAGGAAAAGAAGAAGGAGGAAAGAAGAAGGTTTTTCAAACCGGGAAGCAATTAAGTTCTCTTAAAGATCTGCCTAGCTTATTCTTCTTTCTTCTTCTTCTTCTTTAATTCCAAAGAACAAAAAATAGAATGAAAGGATACTACCATGTTTTTAATCTTCTTGTCTGGTCTCAAGTTTTTTGTTCCTTGACTTAAAAGCAGTTTCGGCCTTCACACTATGGACAGAATGACGGGCTGTAAATAAAATCTCAAGAAAATGTTATACGTGTAGCATGGTTAGTCCCCGGAGAGATAAATACAAAGAAGATGTGCTTTGTGCATCTTGCAAAAGTTATTTGTTTGACTGAATTGCCTTTCTGTTTGGGATGAGCACTCAAGACAGCCAAAAAATGTGTCATACCATTATTGTTAGATCAGGCTATGGTCTGGTTCATACAACACACATGCTCATAATGTGATTCTAGGATGAGCTTTTGAGTGTAAACCAAGCTTGGCCAAACATTTGGAGAACTGAGAGCACCTCAAAACATATGTAACTCCTGCAGCTATCCTGGTCATAGTGCCCAGCTGGTCCTTCCTCCTTACGCAATTTTAAACTGTTTTAAAAGAATTTAGAACCACTGGTTTTATTAATACTTGTACTTATTTATTTATAGCATTTATATAGCTGCCCACCTTGTCCTAAACTCTGGGTGGCTCATTAATATGAAATGCACAGTTAATCACACTTAGCAGTTGCCAAGCTGCTAAACTGTTTACTCTGTCTGATTTTAATTCCTTTTTTTTTCTCCTTTGACAACTCCCAGCTGTTTTTTTCTTTTATGAATCAGTTTCCCAACTTACCATAAAGTTTTGCAAAGTCTGTTTTTAGCCAAAAGAGAAATTGTAGGGAAAAGGTTCCCATAGCCACAGCTGCAATCCCTCAATAAATGTAAGAGATGGTAATTAACAGGAGATTTCTATTTGTACAAAAACTACATTTTTAACAAGCTCTTTCTCTTAATATATGCAAAAGGTTACGGGCGTTATTATTATACAGTTGGTTGGTTGCACAGTCAGCCAGATGTTAAGACTGGATTTGGTATTTTTGTCCACCTATTGAGTAGTTCCCAAGGATCTAATTTAAGCAGATATTGTTGTTTGCTGGTAATAAAGTTATTGTTGCAGGATGTAAGCTGTTCCTAGTTAAAGCTGCCTTTTGCAATTGACTGATGGTGATTTTGTCAATGCCAATGGTGTTCATGCAGTGCTCCAGATATTTTGGGATTGCACCCAAGGCTCATATTACTGTTGGCATTAATCTTTGCTTTCTTTTGTCACAGCTGTTCTACTTTCATTTGCAGGACTTTCTATTTTGCGATTTTCTCCCGTTCTTTTTCTTCTATTGTTCTGTCTCCAGGCACTGCCACATCCACTATCCAGACTTTTTTCTTTTTCTTTTTGGTCTTTCTTATCAATTATGATGGTTCATTGCACAGTCAGCCAGATGTCCAGACTGGATTGGCATTATTATTCTTATCTTCTCACTAACCAGTACATTCTTTTAGATATTCTTACAAATTTCTTTAGAAAACAAATTTGAGTTTGCTGAAGTTTCCTTGATTACGTGTGTCTTTAAAGCAGCTTTAAGGAGATTTCATTAAACATATTAAACTAACACTAATGTACTTATATTAAAAAGTAATCCAAGATTACTGCACTAAAATATCTGATATAATATATTCACAAATACCAAATCCTATTGTCAAAAGAAATGAATATCTGACACAAAGACAAGATGTATTTTTTTAAAATCCGGACATGGAAATATAGAACAAAAAAGAGAACAAAAGAACAGATGTATTAATAGAGGAAATGTCAATTCTTGCTTTTATGTCCAAATAGATTTTCTCTCTTGAAAGTCATCAATAGTCAACATGCTGGGATATTCACTCTATCAGGTTTTATATTTATGAGTTTTAGATGCATTAAAACTTTCAGAGCTATGTTTATTTTTGGGATTTGCATGTTTGTGCAATTAAACAAATTACCCTTGAAGACAAAAACAACAGAAATCTTTTCACAAAATACATGTAATGAGGCAGAACAAGCCCAACAGTTTTTCAGTCACCTAAGTGGTGAAACTTGCTTGCTTCTTCCTATAATGCATGTAAAAATGAATAGGTTCATTATAAGAATGTGTCAAATTCAGAATTATGAAGTTTGTATGAAAGTTTTATTTCCCACCAACTGGAAACTATTCAGGTATGAAATATAACAGAAATATTAGGGCTAGTATTTCTTATTCTCAGATTCTACCCATCTAAAAAGGTAGTAATTGGCAAGAAAATATAATATCAATAATAGTTACTACTGTGCTATGTTACTGTTTATGAGACAGTGATGTAAGTAAGATAAAACTATTATATATATATATATTTTTAAATGGATCTAAAATAGGGAAAATATTCCAGATATTGTTGTAACATGCAGAAGTTTCTAGGTTGGATGTTAAAAGAAAAGGGAATATTAGACTTACCCATTCCCTAAACTTTTACCATAGAATGTTTTCAATAAAGGAAAAAATAATCAGGAATGATGAAAGAGAGGGAGGGGGGGGATTAATTTGCTTAAAACCATTACAATTTGTAGAGCTGAAAATTAGGGTTTACCTCAAGTTTTACTCTGATTATTCTGTGGGGAAAGGAACCTTATAGTTTACTCTGATCCACTGATTTAACAGAAAGACAGAGTTGGAAGAGACCTTAGTCCAACCCCTTGCTCAAGTAGGAGATCCTATAGCATTCCGGACAAATGGCTGTCCAATTTCTTCTTAAAAGCACTCACAACTCCTGGAGTCAAGCCGTTCCACTAATTAATTGTTCTCATCGTCAGGAAATTTTTCCTTAGTTCTAGGTTGGTTCTCTCCTTGATGAATTTCCATCAGTTACTTCTTGTCCTGCCTTCAAGTGCTTTGGAGAATAGGCTGACCACCCCATCCCCCCTTTGTGGGAGCCCCTTAAATATTGGAACACTGCTATCATGTCACCCCCCTAGTCCTAAACTGAGGTCCTTTTTAAAACTACAAGTGAAGGTTGTTGGTTCTCTTCCATAAAAGGAGAATCCAACTCTAGCATTCCTTAGGTTTTTTTCTACCTCTGAGCTATTCAAGAAGGGTGGACACTGAGAATATCAGAGGTGGGCATTTGGGAAATATAATCAAATTCTTCCCATGCTTGGCCTCAGCATGCTTATTTATATCTCTCCCGGCTAAATATTAGGGCCTCTGCAGGTAATTTGAAAGAGAAATAGACGTCTCCATTATACTGTAAGTAGACTGCCCTTCTCCACATCTTTCTTCTCCAGCCTCCCCCCGCCTCCATCTTCGCAACTCACAAAGACATCTTTCATGACAATGGAAGGAGAACAGCTTCATGAAAATAAATAGCCAAGGAGCAATATGGATTTCATTCTCTGTGCTGCAGCATTACTAAAATAAAACAGCTGTGATCGCATACTGAGATGAAAACCATTGTTCAATAAATATGCCTTATTAAACATTGTAGCAGTGATGAAGAATACAGCTCTCCAATAGTAAAGTAAGCCTTCATGGTAGACCACCCATTGCTATAGGGAATAACAATGGAACCAGTCTCAATCAGAGATATTTTCATTGGGGTGGAATGTTCAGTTTGCTATTTATGTATGTAATGGAACTGTAGTTCACCAATAGGTTACCCTGGTGTAACTTGGTTTATTTACCAATGGATCAAAGCCTCGTTTGGCTTAGTCCGTTGTCATAAAGGAACTCCTTTCTAGGAGGCTACTCAAAGAAGGATAATTTATGTATTTATTTGTGTATTTTTTCTATTATTAAATCCATGTTTAATTCATTCAGGAAGAGATAAAATCCCTATTTTTTTTTAAAAAAAAACAAACCTCAAGAAAATCCAGTAATCAACAAAGAAGATAGGATAGGGTCCTATTTACTGTACATTTTATCGAAGTAAGTTCTAAGACAGAAGCATGAAATCTGCCCTGTAACTTATCATTCATATGATATAATCATTCTTCATTATTGGCTATGATGCTAGAATAGTCGGAGGTTCTTATTGAAGGCCTATAAAGTAAGTTTCAAACCCACAATTGCCTGAAAGAAAAGCAGTGCATCGGGCTGAAAATATAGCAATACGAAGCTTTAAAGACGACTTTATCTTCTGTGGCTACCAGTCTGACATGCTTTGTTTAGGAATCCTTGATAAATTTGTTACTTCAGATCATTGTTATGTTCTCAAACTCCACGCCAGTACACTGAATTGGAGTCCAAAGTAGAGTGGGACCAACACAAGTAATAAAATAGGGCCAGCTTTCAATGGCTAGTCATTAGTGTAACCAGCTGATGGGTACAGCTATCAAATCTGGGTTGCAAACATCCAAATTACCTATTAATAATAACAAAAGAGTTCCAGGTCTCCAGGTTTCCTGCTGTTACCTAGGGAACACCAGGAAATTTGCAAGTCAGATCTGATAGCTCTATGATGGGCCTTCCCCAGGTACTCCATCCATGCTTGCTATCTGATCCTCAAAGAGGTACAACCTCTTCCAGGCAGATTCAAAAGGACAGATGATCCAGTTGCTAACAGTACTTCCAACTTCTCTGAACTAAGTTTCAGCTTGCTGGCTTCTCTCCACTCTGGGTGAAGAGCACTGACTATTATTCCATCTTCACACCTTATCTGGATGGTATCCAGCTTCATATTCGGCTTAGCTGTAAATTTCAGTTCTACAGACCCTAAATGTATTCTGGAACTGGCTGACTCAGCAATAAACGTTTGGTCATAACTCAACAAGATTTGACTCTTTATTGCAGAACATGAATGAAACAATACATGTAGAAGATTTACCTAAAGTCATATATCAAAGTCAAAGCTTTTCTCATAAATCTGTATTTCAGATTTAAACTCTAGGCTTTTTCTGCAGGTCAACAGGTAGCTAACTTTGAGTCTTGGGAAGCATCTGACTTGTGTTGAAGTTATTTTTAACCTGGGCAACTGCTGATTCCTCTCTCATCAGCTTCATTCTTCTTCAGGGATGGCAAAATATGTAAAATAAAAATTTAAAAGTCAATGTGTGTGTCCGGCTCTCTGGTAAGCTGCCTATTTGTTCTCTCTAACAAGATTTATTGAGATCATTTAGATGGAGTTGCAAGAATTCTGGTAACTGAACTATTTTCCATTTCAAACTATGACATCTGTAATGGATTTCCTGACCCTAAAAACATGAATGGACATTTGCAAAACAATGCAGAGCAGGAACAGATGGAGGTTCCATTCATATCTCATAAATGGTTAGTCAGTCCCTCCCTAAACCCAGAGAAAGTTCAAAAGAGGATAAATAGCATAGAAGAGGATATGTCTTAATGCTGATTGCCGATTATGTGGCATCAACTGGTGCTTTTAGCTATCCCATAGACAGATTTATTCAGGATTTGTCTCCAGCCTGATTTTTTGGGATTTTGTAATGGTGTACCTATTGCCGTTACAATACAGTCCCTTGACCTTGATGTTGATTGTACTTTTCTTCTCTTTCCTTTTTCATCTATTTTATGCCCTTTCGCAACCTAATAGATTTATCCAGAGTGCTAGGTATTCATTAATGTGTTTGAAGTATGATCATTTGAGCTTGGTCAATTGAGTCTCAGCATTCACAAATAAAGCTGGGATTAAAGTACACGCAGTTCTAGTTTTCAAGATTCTGTAACCCAATTCC
>JANHFL010002566.1:237375-250129 GCA_032468155.1 Oxyrhabdium leporinum | reverse complement strand
CCTTTTTACTTACAATAAATTTGAACCATGGAACTTGTGAAAAATCTAACTTTCCTGGTTACTGCAAGGGAAAGTTGGGGGGGGGGGGAGATACATTGATGGTACAATAGAAGATAGATAGACGGATGTATAGTTTCCAAACAAGTATAGCAATGAGTTTGTTACATAAGCATACTTACCGGTTTTCAATTAAAATTGTTCTATTTCTAAAAACAGAAAGCTGCTTCTGCCACAGAGTATGGTCTACGAACATTGCTATGATGTGTGGTTACCATAAATTTACTATGTTGACTTCAAGTATTTACTATATGGTCTACTAAGATAAATACTGTCCTCTAGTGGCCAGATGAGTTATTACTAGCTTTGAAACACCCCTTTAAATTATGAGTTCAATGATTTTGTGAAAAAAGTGGGGTGCAAAAATGCAGCATTTTTACTAAGATTTAAAAAGAGTCATTGTTCTGAGCCTGTGCTTAACTTTGCTGCTTGTTGCAATTCAAATCATAAACTTTCCCCTGCATACTACTTCAGAGAAATTCCATTATAAATCATTTTACAATTCCTTAGTGCTCGTAAAGAATGGTAAGATGGTTCATGCTGGGAAGCAGATGAAACAAAATCGCTTTGTCGTATAGGAGAATGAAGATAGAGTTGTTCCAAAATTCCTTATAACAATTATCATATGATTTAAAGGACATTACATTTTTAAAAAAGACTTTTCATGAAGGCTTTTGGCTAGAATTCAAGTTCTTACCGTTGACCCAGTTATGAGACTGGTAATAGTCTGATGTCTTGCTTGACTAAATCTTCTTGTAGACCCTCCTGACTTTCTACACATCTATGCACCCCCCTGCCCCCCATAAAAAGACTTTAAGTGGAAACTTCTCCGACCTATCCCAGTTTTTGCAGCAGCTTGGACTTTGTCACTGTCAAGGAGAAAACATTCCTTGAAGAAATGGCTGGATAATTTCTTCACCTGGAGAAACCTGGAGCAATTCTTCATCCACAAACTTCACAGCTGATTTCAAAAGTCTGATTATACTTACCTGCATTATTCAAAACATCTCCAGGTGACTTAAATCTTAATCCTTATCTTTCCTTTTATTCTGAATAAGGCCAATTGAGTTACTAAGTAGGAGAGTAGGGACAAATTACCTTGGCCAGCAATGGTCTAACGTGGTGTGCTGGTGAGAAAGATAGAGTAGAACTGGTACAGGTGTGAAATCCACTATTAATTTGGGGCAAGCTTGATACCTGAAGCTGCTGTACTCTAAGATAAAATAAGCACTACATTTGAAGAAGACCTGGGTTTGAAGAAGACATCTAAGTTTGAAGAGCACATATTTGTGGTCCCCGAATCTGCTTTTATGTTCCTGGTGACTTGATGGCCATTTTTGTTTCCAGCTCTGTCTTTCAGTCCTCAGAATTCCTAGTGGTCTCCTGACCTGTTACTAATATGCCCTAACCCTGCATACTTTTCATATCATCCAGGATCAACTACTAGACAATGCTGTCTTCTAAATAAATTAAAAAAAACAAACTCCAGTGGCTCAAACTTGATCCCCGGTGAGCTGTTGAACATGTTCATGTAATTTTCTTGGCAGTCACATAGAAAACATTTTCTTGTTCCAGAATTGTTTTAAACTTCTCATATACAGCATGTAACCCAGCAGATTCCTGATGGGCTTTCATGGAATTAAAAGATGATTCTGGATGGATATCTGCAGTGGGGATAGCTGTTCGCTCATTTTGTATGAACGTAGCTATTTCACAACTCCAATGAGTCCTAAAATTTGACTATTTGGCTTTTCTTGCCTGCTGCATTCCTTACAAAAAAAAAGCAGGGGAACCAATGTTGATTTTCTTCTCAGTTAAAGAATTAAAGAAAAGTATGAAAATGTTTCAAGGCTAACATATGCATAATGAAACAACTGCTTTCTGCAAAGGAAGTAAATCATACATTAATACAATGGTGGAACTGCAGATATAAAGATTCATTTCTTTATGTTAACGAACTTTTCAGTAGCGTAAAAGATGACTTTAAAAGATGATAATCTCAGGTGCTCTTTTAAAAAGTGTGTATTCAATTGGATGACAATTCTTAACTGGAATTTCAAAGGTTATATATTCTGAAAGAAAGAAAACCTGTCTAATAAGATTGGCATTTCAAAGGTTATATATTCTGAAAGAAAGAAAACCTGTCTAATAAGATCAATAAGAAAGAGGGTTAAGGTCCTGAAAGCTATATCTGATCTATATAAGCAAAAGTGTAAAAAAAATAAGGTCTATGTTCTCGGCTTGTATCTGTCTTTGGGATAAGAATATCAAAGCCACAGTGCCAACAGCAGCTTCTAGAAGTGATCGTTGCAGATTAAGAAAACAATCCACAGAGCTATTGGGTTTTCAATTTAAAATTCTGCCAGCTCGGTCAATCTATCGAGCAAGTGGTTTAAAACTGAATTGCTGCATATATATTTTTTTTCATGCCAGAAAAATAATTTTTAGGAGGTTAAATGGACAAGTAATTTATTGCTAGAGAGATTACAATCTCTGATATTCCATTGCCTACATCCATTCCCAAAGTAAAAAAAAATACTGAACTAGAGACAAGGATTCTGGTCTTAAAAAGAGGTCAGAGTTGAAGAAGTCAACTTTTCCTGGATAGCTTGCATTCTTTTTACTTATCTCTAAAGAGCAAAATAAGAACTCATTTTAGCAGTCAGCTACTAGATGAGAAAAAAACCCTGTCAGTTTCATTCAGTTTCTCAATTATTCTATCCCATCTTTAGTTAAGCTTGTTTCCACAACATTTTGAGATTGTCTTAAAAAAACATGAAAACATTGGCTTCCTTCTCCTTATATGCAAACTTAAATGTAATGTTGTTTAATAGACATATTTTTAAAAAAGTTTAAACTAAAAGTTTAAATGCACACACACACAAACACATACACAAACACACACAATATTTTCCTAAGTAACCACACACAAAAATCTGGGAGGAAATACAGAAACACCTCATGCACAAAAGTTAGGTAGAAAAAAACTAATCATATCCCCCAAAGAATATGAACCAATCAAACAAATTATTTAGTCGTGCATACCAGCTGTAAACTAGAGTGCCAGACTGTTGAACAAGCTATTTGCAACACACTTGTTAAGTGTGTTGTTAAAGTGTGCTGGGTTAATTAAATCTATTCTGCAAACTGTACACATTACAAAGAAGGCTGCTTGTTCTTGGAATCGATAGGGTTATCAAATAAATTTGTAGCTAATTGGAGAGCCATTTCAGCACATAAAATTGGTCACAGTGTGCCCCGCTATGCTCATTACGTCTATTGTCGCTTGCGTTGCAAATATCTCTGTTTTAATTGTTATGAGCACTCTGACTCGTTCAATGATCCATTGCAAGATTATGACGCAATTCTTGCTTATTACAGCACCTTGGCGTTTGCAGCATTTTAGGCGCTCCAGGTATCAAACAAAGCAAAATAAAACCTTGTTTCAAAGCTTTGTTCTCACTGTGGTAGAGAAAATCAAAGGAGGAGGAAGAGGGTGGGGTCGAGGAAAAAAGACTAAAATGCATCAATGCAGTATTTTCTGTGTTTTCAGACCAGGCACACATTTAAGAGCACAGCCATGTTTGAAGTCTCCTCTTCAGATGTCACCTATACTAATGGAAACAAAACACAAACTCCTTTACTGAGAAAGTATTTTTATCTAACTCAAGCTAAATTTCTACATCATTTGTGATTACTGTATGAAATGGAGCTTGCACATAAATTGCAAGAACATCGTTAAAACCAGTAGCCTAGGGTACCAATTTTAGTATTCCAGAATTTTATTTAGCCGTGGTTCATCAAATATGTTTAAGGCGAAGAGATTTGGACCACAAACATCCCGATGACCTCTAGATGGCAGCACAGATACACAAATATTAACTCTTTGCTGCCATCTATGTAATATGCAAGTTCTGCATATGGCAGACTACTGACCAACGTGTGGGACCGCCGTGGAATAAGCCTTGCTACAAAGCTCAGAGTCTACCGAGCAGTAGTGCTAACTACCCTGATGTATGCCAGTGAGACTTGGACTGTCTGCAGGAGGCACACTAGGCAGCTAAAACACTTCCACACCATCTGCCTCGGCAGACTTCTGAGAATCCATTGGCAGGACAAGGTGCCAGACACAGAAGTCCTCTCCAGAGCGGGCCTGCCATCAGTCCACACCCTGCTGATGAAAGCTCAGACACGCTGGGCAGGCCATGTTGCAAGGTTGCCAGACCACCTCATCCCTAAACAGATCTTCTATGGTGAGCTGTCTCAAGGAAAGCGGTCGCCCGGGCGACAAAGGAAGCGATACAAGGACACGTTGAAGGCCTCCTTCAAGTCCCTGGATAATGACACCACCTCCTGGGAAACCCAGGCGCAAGATCGATCGACATGGCACCCGTTGATCCACCGAGGCTGGCAGACATTTGAAGACAAAAGAACCACGACAGCACAAAAGAAGCGAGCACTCCGCAAAGCCAGAGGTGCAAATGCTGCAACAATGGTGCCCACACAGGTGTGCCCAACACGTGGCAGAACATTCCGTGCCCGTATAGGCCTTACCAGCCGCCTGCGGACACACCGTGGACAGCCCACAACCAGCTAGATGTCAAGGTCCACTTCGAACACGATGGGACGAACATCATCTATTTTTTTTTTAAACCCAGATTAGGAAGGTCTAATATAATTTTTTTTTATGGCTGGGTTCACTCAATACATTAAGTTATAAACTCTGCCTTATAAATCACAAGAGCTGGATTTTTGCCATGTGGAGTCATACAAGAAAAATAAAGTGCATACTCCTGTATGCGTAGACAAACAATGAAGTGGCTAAAGGTCATTTAACTATCATGTTCTTTAGCTGAAGTCATACGTCAGCGGTACATTAAATTTTGTGGAAATGCAGCCACTGGATTTGTAAATCATGGATTAGCATAGCCACTGAGGATCTGATAACCAGTTTGAGCTGTCAGGTAATCTATCCCAAATATTGGATCCTTCCTTAGCAGGAGGAAGGGGTGAGAATATTCTTTTTTATAAATAAAATAGGAACAACAAAATTTAAAAAATGGAAAAACACAAGTATTTCTTTTTCGTTATGCCAGTGGATTGTGCAAACCCTGATTCTACATCTATATTTAACCTCTGAAGAGAACCGTTAATTCCAAGAAGTGTCCTCTAATGCAATCTAAAATTTACACACTAAAATTCTGGCAGTCACGGTCCTACCACTGTGCCTTTACTCTTTATTATCCCCTCCATAAATAAAAGGAACATTAACTGTGGTTGGATGTAACGAATGCCTACTTTTTCCCCTAAGGATCAAGACAAAAATGAACAATTATGATGAGTGTAGAACGGAGGTTACTTATCGATGCTCTTAGCTGCTGCAAATTATGGCAGTGCGGATTTCTGTAGCTCTCTTGGTATGTTAAGCTAAAGATCTTGATGAGTTAAATATCTTGATATGTTAAGCCAAAGATCACACTCTCCCGGATGGTCCTGAGCAGACAGGCTTATGAAAGGAAATATTATTCAACATCACTGAGAGTACCAGGTTGGGAGATGCTTTCTGTCAGCACGCCCTCAATTCCTTTTAGGACTTGGAATAATAAATAAAAAACAAGCCAATTTTCCTTTTCATGCTTGACTCTGCGACAGCTTTGCAAAACGCTGCTTCCTGTAGAACTAGCTTCACCAGGTTGGACTTCAAAAGCCCTTGCCTGTAGCAGCAAAGGATTCTGGGACTTGAAGTTCACGCCTCACAAACCCGGACTATTAAGGGAACGCAGTTGGGCCAGGCCTCTCCCGATTCGCCGCCGGTTCCCTTTCGACTCCGCCTCTCCAGCCAAACAATCCAATAGCGAGGCGGAGGAGCGGCAAAGGGGGCGGGGGGGGAGAGAAAGAGTGGGGCTGTCAATCCACGTCAAAAAGAGCGAATAGGCCCGCCAGGTAGGAAAAGCGACGGGGTTGTAGAGGGAAAAGATGGCGGCCGTGGATGTGGAGCCGGGCAGGTAACGACAAATCGAGACCCGCCGCCCGTTTGCGGGCAACTCCTAGCTGTGGATTACGGGTTATGGAGTCCCGACTCCCTTGGAGGGGGCCTCGTAGGGCGAGACTGCTGTAGAGACTAGCAATTGGTTTATATATTACGTTGTATTCATTGTTTACACACACACAAACACACGGAGTTTTCTTAAGGCTATTTTTTTCCTTCTTTTGAAAAATGGAAATGTCAACTTCTAGCATAATCTAATTAATATATAATGTGTACAGCATAATATATAACGTAATTGAAAGTAATTTTAATATATACGTATGTAATATAAAATGGCATAAACATTGTATTGAGTGTAAAATATTTTCAGTATTGCCCTTGATAGCACCAGGATTCTAAGAGCACAGTTTTCAGGATTCTTTAAAAAATAAAAATAAAACATCAGTTGTTTTAAAGAAGAAAAACAAAACCCTCCAGGCAAGAAAACAAGTTCAGCAAGGTACATATTTATATTCTGGTTTAGCCACCTGACACAATTTGGTAATATCAGAGCAAGTTTAAAAAAATAAATAAATCCAGGAAGGAGAGACATTAGCAATTCAATATTTACATACAGCGTCCTAATATTGCTTTTTAGGCACATGAAATTGCTCTGCATACGCACACACATACACACACACACACACACACACACAAATATACAGTACATATATAAAATATATAAATATTTTCAAAAGTGGTCTGAAAATATACTATTAACAGAATAGCCCAAGTTCAAATGAGTTCAATAGCTTATTGCTAAGTAAATGAGATTTTCTTTTCTCCCTGCAGCCTAAAGAGCTGAAATTGAGGATTTTTCAGCCTTGGATAATCCCAAAAATCAGTTTTTGGATAGACAATAATCCCCTTTTACTCAAGAATTCAGCTTTTGATGAAAGTTAGCACTTATTTGTAAATTGCTGATTCTGCACTGTTAGCGTTATTATAGGGTATTCACAGCACAGCCCAAGGTCATTAGTCTATGCTAAAACTAAGTCCCTTACTGAGGAATGTAATAACCCTAACTCAAAATTAAGTGGTACTTTATTCAAGGCAACCTATTGCTAAGATTAAACAATATGCACAATTGTAAGTGTAAAATGCCGTACAGGATAGTGAGGATTATTGCTAAGTGATTTAATGAGACTCCATGTATGTATTTGGATTAGTTCTCCATGAGGATTGGGGTTGTTTAAATTTAAACGGTTTTGTAAATTTATATACTGACCTTCAAGAACTGTACCCAATTCCATAAAGTTGCTTTGAATTGTATAAAGATGCAAACATGGCCCTTTATGCAATTCTTGAAAACGATCCTTTTTTCCGCATCATTAACTGGCTTATTATAACTTAAGAATCTTTCTTTTCCTCTTCTGATACCGTGGGGAATCAGCCATGGCAATTATTTTATATTTATTAATCTAAATGATACATCATCCAGTAAGACCACAGAAATATTTCATTATTAAACTAAAGCAAAGGTCAATATCTTGTGTCTGATTCATATTGCTTTTTTATAATGAATCTTACTTCATTGCAATAGTTTTAGTCCATTATTTCATTACCACCAATACTTGTCTTGTAGTGAGAACATTTCAGTCCTATTTCATAGCAAGTCATAGCTTTGGATTATTTTTCTTAATAAATAAATGACAAATGTAATGTTTTCCACTCATTTATTTAATTAGGTTCTCTTTAATTTTAGGATTTATGTGGAGAACAAATCATGCTTTCGAGTCATGTTGATACAGAAATACTGAAAATTCAAAAGGGTTCTTTAGTTTTTAAGGATTCTTGTATGTTTCTTTGTCTGCAGTAAAGATAATCTATTTGCCACTATCATTTTTCATGTTTCTTTTTGCAAAAGTATCATTGTAGAGTGACATTTTAGCCTGTCTTGTTCATAATAAAGGTTTTGCTCTTTATTTATTCTAGAATGAGCATAAAAGAAAAGGCAAAGCTGCAGTTAAGGAAGATTGACGTTGGAGACAAATTTTCCAACATTCAATTAGCAAAAGCCTCAGTTCTTATCCCGTTGATGGTCAAAGATGGAAAGTTATGTCTTCTTTTCACTCTTAGATCAATGAAGGTATGTAAATATGAAAGCTAAAACTAATTTCACAATTGATTTGGTCAATGTTTTTAGAAACATGTGAAATAAAAGGCTAAAATAAAAGGAGAGAACACACGTATGGAAATATATTCAGTCTGGATACGTAGAGCTAACGCTGATAGCATCTCCTTTTGAGGCAGGAATGCAATCTCTGTTTGAACTTCCTTCTATAGGTAATCCTTGATTTACAACCACCATTGAGCTCTAGATTTCCTTTGTTAAGCCAGTCAGTAAGCGAATTCTGCCCCATTTTACGATATTTTTTGCCACAGTTGTTAATTGAAACATTGCACTTATTAAGTTTGTAATAAGTGAATCTAGTTTCCCGATTGACTTGCTTGTCAGAAGGTCACAAAAGGTGATCACATGACCTTGGGATACTGCAACCATTACAAATATGAGTTGGTTGCTAAGTGTCTGAATTTTGATCACATAAACCATGAGGATGCTGCAACATTCGTAAGTGTGAAAAATGGTCATAACTTACTTTTTTGAGTGCTGTTGTAACTTCAAACAGCCATTAAATGAACTGGTGTAAGTCAAAGGCTACCTGTAGTTAAACCTACTTTTGTTCTCCTAACAGTTTTCACTTCCTTTTACATCGCAATCTCTTCTGTTTTTCCCTGCTAATAATCAGTCCATCCAATTCAGCACTGCCTTCCTTTTCTTACAGCCATTAATTGAAATTTTGATGCAATAAATTTGAAAGTTGGAATATCTGAGGACAGGGGAATGTTTTCATCTTGATTTCCCTTGGGTCTCTTTCATCTGTCACCAACGGCCAAAATAGCAAGAGACTTCAGCAGTAGCAGTTGCTTCCTTAAATCTCCATGAGCTGGAAGAATAGCTTAACTTTCTGAAGGTTAAAAGGAAAAAAAACATTTTTCTCTTATTTTTCTTTTTCTGTAATAATTCTGGTCTGTTTTGTTAGTTTTTTTAAATGCTTTGTAACTAACCTGAATCAGTGGTAGTTTGGTCTAAGTAGTTACAAATGTAGTGAACAGGAATCAAGACTAAACAAATGCAAGCAGACAGGCACATTCACACATATACCTCTACAGCTACCTGACAAGGTATATGAATAATGCAATTAAATAAATACTAATACTTTGTTCAGATTATTCTTTCTAATGTACCCACATCTTTCAGAAACACTTCTGCTGAATTATATGGGTGTAGAAAATAGGATTTCTCTCATGTATTTTATTGAAAATAATCTTAGGAGAGATTTCATCTTTCCAAATGCAAGTGTTTTAAAAGTTACTTGCCGATTTCTTCTTTTCTTCCATTTTCTCCATACTTTTTTGTTTAGTTGATCATCTTAGTTTTGTTTGGAATATGCGTATATTGTGTATGGTTAGCATTATAACATTGTTTTTCCATGTGAAACCACTTATGCCCCACACCTAGTTGTTATCTCACAATAACTCCTTTAGGATTATTCAATGACCCCTTTAGGATTATTGTACTATTCAAAACCAATACCATCAATTATAGGAAAAATTATGAAAGTCTGTCTTGTTCATGTCCGCGCTTGCTAAGTTCCTACGTTGATGGTATTGATTTTGAATAAAAACAGCAATAGAGAGGGAGATCAAGAGATTCCGAAGAACCTAATATTTGGATCTTTGTCCTCCCTGTGTGGGTATAATTTGAGATTATATTTAAAATAGAAATGAGTGCTATGAAACCCCACAGGATTTATGTATACCAATTGCTAAATGGGAATTCAGTTTATTGAGCCCATTGATTTCAGTGCCTCTTAAGTTTGACTAGTTCTTGATCTAAGCTAGGATTTTGTAAATGCAACTACTCTTAAACTGGCATTATGGACTACTTGGCATGATGTGATAGTTGGAACTCAGTAATTACTGCATCTTGTGACGCCAACTGGATTTTTGGTATGAAAAGTTTGCTTGTTTTCCTGGCTGTCCAAGTATCATCTCCAGTACCAGTGTTCAAACATGTTGGTGTTCTCTTCTGATATGTTTCTTCCAAATCCAACTTTCACATCCATAGTGTCAGGAAAAAAGTATTGCCTGAAGAACTCTAATATTTGTGAATTTAGATGTAACACAGCATTTACAGTATCCTTTTCAAAGCCTTCGTTGCTGCTCCTTTAGGTCGTAGCCTGCAGTGTATTTAATTAAATTAAAATATTTATTGACTTTGCTGTTTATGATCAATCTTAAAAGCCATAATTATTATTCACCCACTTATAAACAAAGCATGAACTGAGAAATGCCCAACTGGGAGAACATGACTGTGGATTTAAAATTGGATGAAGAAACTTCAGTGATAATAATTACAGGTTAAAGAATAATATGTGCTTATCCCAGGTCCATGAAAAGAACTTCATAGGTGAATCAAAATGCCAAATGTAGTCTAAACATCTGACGGACTTATGCAGCCAACAATGTTAATGTTCTGATTCCAGTTGAGAACATCTCCAGGAGAAGTTTGTTTTCCAGGAGGTAGAAGTGACCCGACGGACACAGATGAAGTTGCCACGGCTCTTCGAGAAGCGAAAGAAGAAGTGGGTCTTCTTCCTGAACAGGTGGAAGTCATCTGTAGACTTGTTCCTGCAATAGATAAAGTAGGTATTGTTTGTCTGAAATATTTCAAGGAAGCTGTAAGTTGTTTTGAATGGGCCTTAAAAAGGGATACAACAAATTCACGGACGATAAGACTGTCAGTAGCCACTAATTCAAATGACAGTAGATTTAATCCACTGTAGTGATGGTGTTGACACGAATCTATGTGTTCTTTAGTGGCTTAGGGCTCAAATATTTAAACTCTGGCCTCTACCAATTCCAAAACAGCGTACATTAAAAATTACTGCTCATGTCCTGTAAGTTGCATTTATAAGTGATAAGTGCAATTGATAAGTGCAATGGTCACGATCAGGATGTTCTGAGTGGTAGCATCTATGGTATTCAGCTGCTGCTTGAGGGAACCATCGGTGTCCTCCCCCAGGTTGCCTTCTTTAAGGGGAGACTTGGGAAATCCTGTGTTCATCCAGGAACAAACTATCTTTTCAAAGAATGAATTCTGCTTTAAGTTTTATACTTACTGTTTTTAAGGAATACAGATAGTTTCTCCCCATTACACTTGTCAGTTGTGAAAGTCATAAAGGATGCGTCATGTGGCCAATCTGATTTAACCTTTCTTTGTGGCAGTTGTTCAGCTAGTCACCAGGATTGCTAAATGAATCAGCAATCGTTAAGCAATCTTATGGACTATTTTGCTGAAAATTGGAAGCAGATGCCTGTTAAAACATCATAAATTGGAGTCACATGACCACCGGACACTGCAAACAGCCATAAATGTGGACCAGTTGCTCAGTGCCTGAAATGAAGTCACATGACTGGGAGGGCAGCCGTTGGAGCTTTGGAATCAGATCATAAGTACATTTGGGAGGGGGTGTGTGTCTTAATTTGAACATTTGCTAAGTGACCAGTCGTAAGTGGAGGACTATCTGTATTTTAATTATGATGCTATCTTTTATTGACTTCTTATAAACCATTCTGGACCGCACCAAGAAGAACAACATATATAAGGGATGTGCAAAATTAATTGACCTGGAAACTCTGGAGTGCTCTGTTGACCTCCATCCAATGCAATTCCAAGTATGGGTTACAGTAGTTTTCAAAAATGAATCTTCCACGATGGAAGCTTGTTTCACACCTCAAACCAGAGTTATGCATTTTACACATCCTTCATATTGTTTAAGTAGTACAGGGCTCGTCCCTGGTTGTCTTCAAAAACATTGAGATTCCATTCAGAGTTTTAAAAATGAAGATTATATTTTTCATGGTCTCCTGTTCACATTCAGTAAGACCCTGGATAACCCCTCCCCCCCCACAGAATTTATTTAGTAATATGATTAAAGAGAACTGGAAGAGTACTTGGTCAGAAACCTTAAAGTTTAACTATAACTTTGCTTTTCTTCTTTTTTAGACTTATTCTGTCATAACTCCAGTTGTAGCTTTCATAGAAGACACTTTTCAAGCCCAGCCAAATCCAGAAGAAGTCAGCCACGTGTTCTCAGTACCAGTGGAATATTTTATACGCCCTGCGAAACACTGTGTTCTACCTCTGAAAAGAAAGAGACCATATTTGATACATGTCTTTGAATACAATGACCCTGAGCATCAGATGTCATTTACAGTGTGGGGACTCACTGCCCATTTTGCAGCCTTTGTCGCTCTTGCAATTTATGGGGAGAAACCAACGTTTGAATTTGAACTTGATCTTGATAATTTGAATTCTTCAGCTGAGAAAAAGTTTATGATAGACTACAGTAGCATAAAGAGCAAACTTTGACAGGTAATATTGTAATATTTTTCCCCCAAGTGTAGTTGAAACTCTTGAAAATGTGGTCCATGTCTTAGCTGAAATAATTTGGTTAATTTATATTTATAAATCACATTGGAAGTGTACAATTGCAGGAATCCGTTTTTACCACATTCAACTGTGATAGGGTGGTATTGAATTAAAATTTTTAAATGTAATGATTATTTTGGGCCACAGTCTCTAATGCTTGGCATTTTTGG
>JANHFL010002566.1:218216-234151 GCA_032468155.1 Oxyrhabdium leporinum | reverse complement strand
AGATAGATAGATAGATAGATAGATAGATAGATAGATAGATAGATAGATAGATAGATAGATAGATAGATAGATGGAATCTACTGGTTTAGGCCTCTGTCATATTTTTCTGTGGGTGCTCTGTCACTGGAAGTTTTCAAGCAGAGACTAGACAGCCATTTGTTCAGAATGGTATAAAGTCTTCTGCTTGAGCAAGGAGGTCCCTTTCAGCTTTATTAATCTATATTGTATGTTCGTCTCCAGCATGGCATCCTGGAGGTTTTCTGGAAGTCAATCTTCTGATTTGGTGTTCCTAAGGAAAAAGGGGGACTTATTTCAGGACTGGACCAAGATTTTACAAGAGTATGTACCACCGTTGGTGCAAAAGACTATTATCAGCAATGGCCATATTAATGTGTACCAGAGGAAACACAGTTCAATATGTTTTGCATGTATTTAATTTTCTTTTGGCTTCAGTTTGCTTCTCCCTGATTAAATGCCTGTCCACAAATTAATGAGAGTTAGAACTTTCAGGACTAAACTTTTTGGTCATAGTTTAGAGAATTTATCGGATAGCTTTGCTCTCAGCATTGACATAGGAATACAGGTAGTGCTTGATTTAGAACAGTTTGTTTAGTTACTGTTCAAATTTGCAACGGCACTGAAAAAAATGACTTATGACAATGTTTCATACTTAACACCTTTACAGCATCTCCATGGTCATGTGATCAAAATTCAGCCTCTTGGCAATTGACTCATATTGATGACGGTTGTCATGTCCTGGGATCATGCGATCACCTTTTGTGATCTTCTGACAAGCAACGTCAATGGGGAAGCCAGATTCACTCAACAACTGTATCACTAACTTAACAGCTGCAGCAACTCAGCAACAGAAATGTGCTCAGTTGTGGTTGTAAGTCGTGGACTACCTGTATATTCCTGTTATCTTCAGTTCCAGTACAGGATGCGGTGTCATTGCTGAAATTGAAATAAGATTTAAGTGATAATGCATTGTGTTTCTCCTCTGAGTGCTTTGAGTATCGTCTTGCAAAAAAATATTTCTTGAGCTGGTCCTACCAATCTGTCATACGTACAAGAGTGCGGCGTCTTTAGTACTGTCTGAGCTTGCTTGCTTTCTTGCAAATGTTTCATTGCCCAAGTGCGTTACATCATCAGTGCTCATGATATTACCCGACGATGTTACCTAGCTGGGTAATGAAACATCTGAAAGGAAACAATGAAACTCAGAGAGCACCAAGAACCCTGAGCTACAAATATTCTCTTCTATTGGTACAAGTGTGTATCCCCTACCTCCTGCTTGTTATTAAATCATGTTAAACCCTTCTATTAAAAAAAAAAAAAGTTAATTGGGTGGGAAGGACTTCGAAGGGGTAGTTGTATGTTCCTAAGACTATAAATGGGTTTTGTTTTCTGAGTTGTCCCATCTCACTTCTGTAATAATGTGCAAGTCCTATTTTTATTCTTGGAATGAAAATGGATAGGGTCCCAAAGCCTAACAAAGTGCCACAGGAGACTTTTGGGGCACATTATTGAAAGATTGGTGGGGACGGACACATTTTTTTAGACAAAAGTTTTAATGGTATGAATTTGGTACTGTGTAAAGTTTCACGACAGCTTTGTAGGGTGAACAAATTGTGATCCTGGCTCTCCCCACCCTTCTTCTAAAACATGGGAAATTACAAAGGCAGACCCTAGTAATTTCCCATAATACCCTGGAGTAGCAGTTTGTTGGGATTTTAAAATGACAAAATGGCAATTTAAACTGCCAAGTTCTCTCAACATCAATTCTGCATTATTAGTTTTAAGGCACTGGCTTAACACATTATTATTTGCTTAATATATATATTTTAGTTCTTTAATACATTTTATTTGCTCGAGCCGGTAAAGAACATATCATCTGCTGTGAACAATTATAGACTCTTCTCTCTGTGCTGTGAATTATTTACACTTTGCTGCTCTTAATTTTTTTTCTGTTGCAGTCTATTTGACCATCCCTCCCTTTCTTTGCCTACTATGTTATAAATGAAATTGTGTTTCAGTGACCTTCATTGCATGTTGCTATGGAGCTGAGTTTTGCTTTGAACAAAAATTTAAAAATAGAATATGTAATTTAATAATAATATTTTCTATTTATTTCTTCACATTTTATGATCATCACTCCGGAAGTGACTCTGGGTCTCTACACAGAGAGCTGAAAGTAGTACAGAATTGCCTGTGTTTGCTTATTGCAGTAAGCTGTGTTTTAACTAAGATTGAGATCACTGTCCTGATTCATTGATAGCATTAAGCTACACTGGCAAGGTGCATGAATACCAAAAACGAATAATACATAGAATAATATAGAAACAATGAATGGCTATATTTACATACCACTCCCAAGTGAGTAGGTTTTGAATCACATACACTGGTCTTGTATGCCTTATTAAAATAAACAAGCCAAACGTAGCTTAATTACAATGCGGTATTTTTAAGGCACTGGAAAAGACAGAAGCTGATCAGATTTAGCTTTGAAAGTATAACTTTTTCTGTCTTTAGTCATTGTAATACTAAATAACCTTAATATAAAGCCTAAGAAAATAGAAATATTAAAGGGAAAATATATGTCTCTGTGTGTGTATATATAATTAGTGATACTGGAAGTAATCAATTCAACATTCTTACATCATTAAATTAAATGAAAATGCTGGGCTGGTGTTTATTACTACTGTTTGGAGACAGTACTACAGGGTGTTGTTCATTTCATGCTCATCTTATGCTAACCTTTTAGGTAGAAGAATATATGCAGGACTCCAGTCTCGTTGTAGACTCAGTGGTATTTCCTTCATGATGTTGTCATGACAACTACATCTCTTAAACCATCGCAATGTACAGCATGGTCCTTAGCAAGCAAGTAAAACACAGATATTGGGTGCCCACCAATCTATAATACTGGGGAAGAACGCATGCAGTGAATTTGTTTATTATTTTAATGTTTTCCATAATGACTCTGAACTTGATATAGAGCTAGTCAAAGTACATTTTAAAGCAAATTTACTTTAAATACAGGAGACTTATTCCCATATGCAACCAAGACTTCCCAAATTAGCTTCAAGGAGGGGAAATACTCTGTGATTATTATAAATATTCCTGGCGAAAAAGGCTTTTTTTTGGAAGCCATAGCGTCTTAACTTATGGCGTGACTGAAATGTTATTCTATGCCATGCGTCGGATGAGTGTTGGGGAATGAATGAAGTCTCGACAACAAGGTAGTGAATGACGTCAAGGCATAATTGGTGATGTTTGCAAAGCGTTGCTGACCACAATTCCCCCCCCCTCAAAAACACTGTCCGCTTAATTTTATTTCATGTGGAAATTGTTACAGAAGCTCTACCTTCTTTCTGTGTTCTGAATTAATTATTGAAGAAGTCTGGAAGACTCCCAGATTTTTATTTTTTGCATTTCAGAAGATTTGGATAGACTTTTATCTTTAGGAAATATATATGCATACAAATGGATATTCGTTATCAGCAGCAAAACATCAGTTGAGCATATAGTCCAGGAACTAAGCTTTGAGGCTTTCTTTTCTATAACGCAAATATGCACACATTAATGTTACCGAACTAGGTAGCATGCATTTCTATGCTACAGTTGGCAAAGTTTATTGCAGATTGTTGAGATATGTGGAATCTCTGTTGTGGAGAGAGAAAGAGCAACCGGGAAATGCTGATATTGGAAACAGACATGGAAGGAATAGCTATTTTGCAGTATAAGCTAAAAGGAAGAAAGTTCAAGGAGTTGGACAGCAGAAGGAGCCCTAAAATTAATTACGTATTGCCTCCTGTTCCTGGTACAATTTCTATTTAACACGGTTCTTTTTGTGTTTCTGGACAGCTCCAGGTTAGCTAATAGTGTTACATCTTGATACTCAACTGTTTTTAACCTTGTTGAAAGTTAAACACATTTTGACATGAAAATTTTGTCCCAGTACTTGTCATTTGTTTGGTACTTGATGCACAAGCTAGCACTTGTCGGTTCCAGATGAAACCAAGGGCCATACATTAGTCACATGGTAGCTCTTGCCCTGCACACATCCCCTTGTGGTCTTATCTTAGTTTCCATGGTCATTTTGTGTGGTTTTTTTGCACATTCAATTTATTTACATTATTCCTTATGGAAAAAGTTTGGTACTCGCCATTTGGGGTACTCATTGCACCTCCTGGAGCCAATTAACAAGTACCGGAGTACCACCGTATAATCTAACCACACCTTATTAACAGTGGTGGATACATAACATAAGAGCCAGGAATAGATGCTAAAGCAGGGGTGTCCAACCTTGGCAATTTTAAGACTTGTGGACTTCAACTTCCAAAATTCCCCAGCTAGCCATGGTAGACAACTCTGTGCTAAATGATAAATTTGGGGATGGTGCTGGCTGAAGTGAAAAGAACATTCAGGGGCATTTTGTGTATGCATCTGATCCTCAATTGAAATGTTGTTCGCTTTTGTTAACCTTCACCAAGGATGAATTCATGTTTGTGTTTGTGGTGACTGCATTTCATAATAAAGTACAGAACTGTGCATTTTATGCCTGCTCCAGGTAGAGGTGGGTGGTGCATCAGTTCATGTAATCTCACATGCAAGTGATGGTGTCTGGTATCAGTGTAAAAAATCCATCATGCTAGAAGGGAGTGGGACTTGCTTTCTGTTTTATAAAAGTGACTAGCCCTGTCAGCATTGTGGGAGCGTTCTTGGTCTTGATTAGGCTGCTTATTGCTTGTTTGTTTGTCTGAATTGGTAGATCCTTGATTGGAGTATTGTTTACTGCTTGATTATTAGTCTAGTAACAATCTTGGTGTTAATCTCTGCTCATCTGTGTGTTGATTGCTGACAGGGTGGTGTTTTGGTCTTTCTGTTTCCTTCTTAGCTTTTTGATTGTCTGTTTTGATTGATATGTGGATGTTGCTTATCTCTATGTGTCTAATGATGGCTGATTTGTCCAAGTGTCAAGCTTCCAGGAATTGAATAGCCCCTTTGATCTTGGCTTGGTTTAGAAGCTCACAATCTCCCAGTTAAACCTATGGTAAAGTCTGTCCATGTATTATGCATTTAAGGAGTTTTCATCATATCTTCTGACTGTTATTTGGTATTGGACACGTAGAACACATTGATTAAATAAATAAATGCTCCTTGTACGTATCCTGTTTTTCCCCATTTCTCTTCCAGAACTGGGTTTGTTAATGGAATCCTGCTGTTTTTCAATACAGTGAAGGACTCTTATTTCATTCCAGTGATAAGAGTCAGTTTCTTGACAGGATGGATCTATCGCTATCTGAGAGTGTAACACTGTCTTGTCCTTAGCAGAAAAAATGGCTATGCTCATATTGTGCCTTAAACCAAAATGTACATTTTTTGGGTCTTGGAATTATATCAACCAGTCTGTATTTGTAAAACTATGATTTAGGGTTCAGTGTAGTTTTTAATACTAGCTTTACCTTCCATCCAACTTACAATAAAACATTAGAAGATATACTGATTTGGGGTATGTTCTCCCAATATGACACATATGTTTTATGTTCTTGTTATCGAAGCTTATAAGACGTGGCCTAAGGAATATTATTAGACCTCAGTTTGAAAGGATACAGCTCATTACCAACTTTAATCAGAAGCAGAAGAACCCAAAGTGGTGAACTCAAATTATAAATTTAAAGCAAGGGGTGCCATTTAAAAAAAGAATCTGCTAGCCCTTGTTTCAATATTTCTTATGCTGTTTTGATTATTCATCCAGTAGTGAAAGTCTCTTGATATGCCAATGTGCCAGACAGCATGGACTGATTTGACTTTTTTTTTTCTTCAAATGCTGCCACAGCTCTTGGAAAATGCTCACCATTTCTGTCAGCCCCTTTTCATTCCCTGGCTTGCTCCTGCCAACCCAAATGAACATGTGCGTGGATTTGGACTTAGCTTTGTGACAACTGCACTGTTAAAAGATTAACACTGTGTTTCAGTGGTCCCCTTCAGAATTCAGCAGTGGGAGCCCAGTCATCCATGATTCAGCCTGGAACTCGCTCAGTTTTTCCTAATCTGTTTTGATAGCTATGCCTGAAGACTCTTGGTGATGTTTAAAAGATTCTGTTGAAAGCCAAACTACATGCAATTGGGAAGTCATCCAGCGATTTCACTGAATCTAGGCAGTGCAAACAATTCTAAATGCAAGACATAAATTGAAATAATTGGTGGATATTCAATAAATATTGAAGAAGCAAATTCATTCCAGCTTGTGCCTTTTTCCCCCTCATGGAACATTGAAAACCTGTTTGAAATGCATTAATTTATATCCCAGTGCACTTAACCAGTTAGGAGATTATAATCTCCAAGTGTAATTTTATTAAACTAAAGGTGCCCACTGAAGAATTATCTGAGCTTTTTCTAGTAACTTCATAGGTACTAAAATGCAGCAGTAGGGTTTGATTGGGGCTGAAGCAAGAATTTAGTTCTTAATCAACTACCAGCTTAAATTCTTTCCAGTAGGTTTACCATCTCTCAATTATTGATTCAGTCAACATAGAAATGGAAAATTTGAACAGAATTAGCACATTCATTCATTCATCCATTCACTTTATATGCTGCATAGTATCCCATCTCACTTACATGACTCTGAGTGGTTTATAAAGTTTAAAAAAAAACAACCAATACAGAAATAACTCCAAAGCATAAACACAAAATATTAAAAACAATAAAAAACATTACAGCATACAGATATAATCAGCAGGAGAGTATATGGCAAATTATCTCTGAGTTTAAAAATGGTAGGCAAAGAATGTTTTATTTAAAACTCTCACGTGGAATTGTCTGAATTAAATGTCACTTATCCTGGCGAATGTTTTATTCTTTCCCAGCTGGAGAAAAAAAAATATTGCTTATTTAACTACTCCTGTTTAGTAATGAACTCCACTTTAAAGTTTTATCATCCGTAGTCTTAGAAAGTAGCGTAATGTTCCATAGGACTTTTAAGTCTGGACTTGTATATTTGGTAAAGTATAAATTGAGATTTAATACTACCTTATCGTACAGTTTATTTTCCCAAGACATCTGTGCCACCTATATTTCCCTGTTATGGACTAGTAGAACTGACCCATTATCTATCTCTTATTTTGTCAGTTACATGTTCAAAATATTCCCCTGAGCAGGCCAAATTTTGTCCTATTTCTTGGAGAATCTGCCAAATGATCCTTTCAGATTTGACCCAGTTATGATCTAAATGGGGCCCAAATATTATTTGGCTTATGCCAAGACGCTCATGACATTTCTTCTCTATTACTTGTTATCTAATTTGCTTTATTTATTTATATCCTACCTTTATTAGCTTCACAAATAACTCAAGGTGGTGAAGATATCCAACACATCTTCCTTTTCCTACCTTACCCACAATAACAAATCTGTTAGGTGGGTTGGGCTGAGAGTGACTGACCAGGACTAAAGCGACTGGCCTATGATTATGTCTAAGGATGGGACTAGAACTCGCAGTCCCCTGGTTTCATCACTAAGCTATTTATTTGTTTATTTTCATTCTGGCCTATTTTAATTTATCCTGGGCACAGAGATGTTTCGAGCAAACCGTGATTTTGTCAGGGTGATGAAACCTGCATTATGATACAAGGATACATATTTGTGTGCAACAATATGAGTGATACTTTTCATTACAATGTTGCAATGAAGTTTTCATTATTTATCCCATATAGATACAACATAGAAGCCCATGATTGCCCAAAAACTATAATAAAATGCGTAGGTGGGTTTGCGTGAGTATATTCACATTTGCACACATACATATTTATTTGGTATGTGTATGTTTTCCATACATAATTTCCATAGTCACAGTCTTCCCGTAATTCAGCCTTCCTTCAGAATGACATACTCCATTAAAACCCTGAAATGCAACGTGATAATGACACAAAACCTCTTACATTAAATTCTACTTGGTTTTCTTTTTTTAACTGCAAAAAGAGAAAAATGTAACGACATTAGACCATTAAAGACAACCAACGGAAGGAAGCACCCAACATGGACAAAACAAGTTCAAGTAATTGCTTGGAAGCCTGGCTGTTTCACTAATAGGCTGAATCTGTTACGAGCATAATTCTATCCTGATACACAAAACTAAAAATAATATCTAGTCTCTGGACTTTATATAAGCCATTCAAATCCGTGTTTTTTTTCATGCTGAGGAGCGCATTCTTTCGATTGAGTCCTTTGGATATTGAATTCCTTTTCTTCTGTAGGATTAATGGGTTTGCACTTCACCTATAATATATAGAGAGATATGCACACACGAATACAGACACACACAGGCATCCTCTGAACACAAAGCTCTGTTTAAGTAATGCCAGCATGACCATTTCAGAGATGGAATTGATCTGTAATGTGAAGTGAGAGTCGAAATTTCCCAGACACTAAATTTATATACGCCTAGAAGAATCAAATAATTTACCCCCAATAAGCTTAACATGTTTTCTGCATGAGTGTTAAGAATCTCAACAAGTGGACTATGTCTTAGTATGTTTCAGGAATACTAAATAAGGCAAAACACTTTAGAAGTGACAGAATCCAAGGAATAAAACCATATATTTCTCAAGGGAAGTTGCCCTAGAGACTCTGGTGGATAAAATTTTGGTTTAGAGTCAATTACCTCCCACTGTTCAGTGAACAGAAATGTTTCTCTTATGTTTATTATCTTCATATTTTTTACAAGCAACCTTACAATCTCCCTAGAATCTTAAGTTACTATAATACCAAGGGGAAGAAAACTGGATAATTCCAGAATTAGAGTTTAGAATTCAATGAGTGAAACCTCCAAGAAGTATATCACTTGTCCCTGTTATATTACACTGCCAGTAAGACAATTATGTGATCCTCATTTTTATTGTTGTGTTGTACTATTTATTGCTCACTGAACATTGGTCTGTGCTTGAGGATTTCACATCTGCTATGATTTTCTACTAGGAAAAAAAGTACTTTTGTAATACAGGGAGTTTCTTGGTTGATATCAAAAACTCAAGCAGGTTGGACTTTGTTGACACAAAGATGGCCCAAGAATTTAAGCAATGCTTAAAGCAACATAAAGCATCCTAGAATTAAACTATTTCTTGCAATCACCAAGAAAGCTAGGTATATGGTTGCATCTCTGTGTGTCAATTTCAACTCAGAGCTGATTTTACCTTTATTATTATTGAGACTGTCCCCTTGTGTAGAGTGCTGTTTTGTTAGCTTTTATGACTGAGACTTTTTTCCAATATCTACAGGATGACACATAAATAATGTATAAACCCAACCTGCCTAAACACTTTATTCATAATCTGCACCATCACGGTTAGACCTCAGGCAATAGCAGAAAAGCGGCAATAACTTTTAGTTAAATAAAACAATGTCTTCTATGTTTTGAAGTGGGGGATGCAAAATCATTTGCAAGATGAACACTTTTTTTTTTTAAATCCAGTACCAGGCAACAGACTCCTAGATGGAATAATGAGCTTTAAATCTACCTCACACAAGCAGAATCCATCTACTTTCTAAATATACTACACATTTATCCCTGAGGATTGTTTACTTAAGGGGTGCGATTTTGCTAAACATTTTGATTACCAACAGGATTTCTCCTTCCATTATGAGGCTGCTGATATAATCGAAGGAGCCAGTTTAGTGTAGTGATTAAGGTGCTGGATTAAAAGCAAGGAGATGCTGTGTTTTAGTTCTGCCTTAGGCAGAAAAGCCAGCTAGAAGTCTTTGGGCCTGCTCATTCTTTTCTTAGCCATAGGAAGAAGATAAATCACTTCTAAAATGCTGCCTAGAACCAGCAGTGACAATGACTTTTCATTTGCAAATAGCAGGACATCCATTGGTGTCCCAGTTCCCTCACCTTATGTTTAAAAAAAAAATCTGAAAGTTTTCAAAACTATTGGATTTTCATGCAAAAGCTCACCAAATTACCCAAATCTCTCAATATCTTTATAGTTTAGTTCTGCCCCCTCTAATCCCTCTCTCTCTCTCTCTCTCACACACACACACTCACACACACACACATTCTGTATCTATATCATCTGACTAACTTGCCCCTAATGTCTGGACTTTTAAAACAATGATTTTTAACACCATTTTTTAAACATGATCTACCAGCAAGAGATTTTGGAAAGCAAGTAATTTCATGGGAAGTTTCCAACTGCCCTTGCCATGCATATGGTCCTGATCTAAACTAGAATTCAAATGCTTCTTGTAAAGTAGAAGAAAAACTATTTGACGTGTAGATATAGAACAGACAGAGAAAAAGAACCTTATGAAATCGTATTCCTAAGAGATAGCAGGCTTGGTACAAGAACACGTTGGCCAATTAATGTTACATTATTTCACCCAAGGAGATAAAAACCAATTGCCTAAATCAACTTTCAGTCTGCACTGTAGGGATGATCTTGTTCAGCCTTGTTTTTGTTTTGTTCTTTGTTCATTGAAGTATGTTCTCTTGCAAAAGAAGCCCCTAAGCAAAGTCATTGTGGCACAGTGGTTAAGATGTTAGAGCAGGACCAGAAAGTTCCAGGTTCCGTTTCTGTCTCAACCTTGAAAGTTCATAGGTGGATTTTGACAATCATTCTCTCAATCCAGTGCATCACTCTGACTGTTATAAGGAAAATTAGACGAAAGAATGATAACTCTGTCCTTTCAAGGCCATGGAGGAATAAATCTAACAAAAAGAGAAAAACTGGCTTTTCCCAACATCACTAAAAGATATCTTGCTGATTTATGATTCCCTTTTTGTAGCAGCTTCATTGACGACCTGACTTTTAAGTGGAAGCTAAATTTTCGTTCAGATCCTGAGAACTTGCAGTGAACACTTGTTTCACTCACTTTCTCAGACTTTCCCAAAGACATATGTAACTTTGGCCTCACAGGAATTTCAAGCAGAAGCTGTACAAGATGGTTTGCATGATGGATGGGAATCCTGTAAGAAGACAAATCAGAAAAAAACAAAACAAAAAACAAAAAAACAGTATGGATGTATCCACTGAAATCATCAGGAACTGGGATCAGTTCAAAGAAAACTTTTTCTTTTCCTTTTGCTAAGGGATGTGGTAGGCTGTACTGATGAAAATACTATCAAAGCATATTAGAAACCAGTTTGCAATTATGGGAATCTGTTGTCTGAGCTTTTAATTTTCCCCGTCAGCAGTTCTGGCAAAGCCCCACCAAAATTAAACTCAGGAACAAAATCAGGGATCTATTTGGCCTTATACAGACTGTGCACTAAAGCGGAACACAGCTGGGCACAGTTTGTAGGCAGAGAAATTATATTATCCTGAGGGGAAGAAGAGATTATGCCAGTTTTTCTAGGATGAAACTCTCCCTTAAAAATAACCGAAGCACCATTCCTGGGAAGAATTCTCATCTGAAAATGGGAGAGAAGACCAGGAGATTGAAGGCAGATGGAGAATCATGTATGCTGAAAGACCAGATAACTCACTAAGCACAAGAAAACAGTATCTATTTTTCCCCCCTAAACCCTCTTTAAAAGAATTTCTAAAGCAAATTCTCCTTCATCAAATGGAGTGAGAGCAAATAGAAAGCAACCCAGAGCATGTAAGTGAATGCATTGTATATCTCTTCCACTGAAAGCAGAACCCATTTTCACTCCCATGTACATTATTATGCTTGTGTGTGTGTGTGAGAGAGAGAGAGAGATGGAAAAGAAAACACAGCTCTCAGTAGTGTCTCTAAACAGAAAATTGCTTCATTACAGCCATGATTCATATTGACTTCTGGAGAGAAGAGGGAAAAGAGCTTTGAGTGAAGTTGGCAGGGAAGAGGGAGGAAGGAAAACAATTATCTTAGATTGTGAATAAACTTTTTGAATGACAAGATTGCTGGATATAGAAGATTGGCATAGAGAAGTTTTCATGCCTCTCCTTTACTGATTCAAGCCTTTGCGGAGCAGATATCTTAAATAAACGAAAAGGGATTGTAACTTCAATAGTAAAAATAAAAAAAAAATCTCAAGTATGAGAAATTCAACACTGGGACCAACACTTACCTCAAAAGGTGATAGGTTATCCTTGATTAGATGGGCTCAAGCGGATACTCGGTAGACATTTTCCCAGGATTCTTTCGATTGGATTCCAACAGTGACAACTGGATGATGGCTTAAATAATCCTTTCCAGCAGTAACAATTCCACAATTCTATAAACAGACAAATTCTACAGCGGACAAAAATGGCACTGATGGTGCTCACAGTCAAACTTTGAGAGCACCAAGGACTCCACAGACAAAAATACTTCAGCTGTACTCCATTCCATACATTATTTATTTGCTTATTTTGCCTGGCATTAGGAATATTTTTTTATGATAGCAGAAGGAATTGCTGGACCATGTAATCAACAAAATGTACAGAAAGAATCCAGATTTTTGTTGGCGATCTCTGAGCTTGGTTGTTTTCTTGCAGATGTTTCATTACTAGGTAACATCATCAGAGCTGGAAGGCAGTGAGGTTTTATCTCTGTTTACATACAATGGTTTGCCCTGTCAATGTGGATAGGAAACTGGTTCCTTGATTCCTTGTACATAAACAGAGAGCAGATCCCATTCCTTTCTAGCACTGATGATGTTACCTAGCTGGGTAATGAAGCATCTGCAAGTTCAGATAACCACCAAAGACCTCACAGTCCAGTCCTGAGCTACCAATGTTTTTTTCTGTTAGATTCTGGTTTATTTCTAAGCCTTAAGCGTATTCATTTCAAGACTACATCTGAGCCAAATTAATTCATATTGCTGTGTTTTTCCCATTTTCACAAAAAGGTTGAATTGCTGATGTGTCCACTCTTTCCTGCATTTTCAATTTGCCCTTCCTCACCTGCCTTTGTGATGTCACAATGCAGCCGAACTAATTAGCTTCCTAGTGGTGTTGTGTCATCCCATCCACTGTTTGTGATTCGAAATTGGCTGCTATTACCCCTGAGATTAAAGCAAAACAGAGTGAAGCAACAGTTGGAGAAGAAAACATCAGTGAAACAGCACCATCTGAGGGAAACAATTTTGCCTTTTTTACTTTTATTTTTAAGGTGGACTTCAGAAAATCTGCATAGGTGACTATTCAGTGCAGTCTTGTCTAAGGACAGTTTTTGACCATATAATTTAGATTTTTAAAACAACAACAACAACAACAACAGATGGGAAATAAGATGTATTATTTAGGTGGATTTGTTTGTTCTCTTGGGTGTTTTCTAGGACTAAGTTTCTCTCTCAGTTGTTTTCAGGTTGTTTTTTTTCCAGAAATTTGAGAGTGTGTGCTGGCATATGATTTTCCTCTCCAGTACTTCCTATTTTCCACACTAAGTACTGCTTAATTAGGAGACATTGCTTCTGAAAAGGATTCGATGGGTTGTTATTTTGTCAGCAACATCATTTCTTTCTGCTAGCAAAGGAACCTATTAGGCAGAAGATGGATGGAGGGCTACTGGAGACGAGCTCATCAGATTAGATTCATACCAAAATGCTCAGACACTTGTGATGCAACTGAATTTGTCAACCAGTTGGAAGCAAATTTCCCAAGACACCTGTCAAAAGAGCCAATCCACCGGCCACAGTGGTGGAATTGAAGCTGTGGGTCACAGCACACACAAAGCACTTTGATTGTACTGTTGTGACACCCATATTGAGTTTTCACCATACAGAAAAGAGCAGGCAGAATAAATGCTATTTTTAGGAGCATTCTTCTCTCAATTCTCCCCCCCCCCCAGTTTATTTCTGAAACATAACCTCTGAAAAGATCCATTAGGTGTAGCATTTCTGATTTTTTTTAGCCATTTCTGATTTTTTTAGAGTTGAGAAAAAAAAGACAATTTAAAGCGCCTTTTGGTATCACTTCCTCTAGAAAGCTTAAATGTAGTTTATTTGAGAGCCTCCTTTAAAAAAAATCATAACAGATTAGAACAAGGTGATGAATCAATCATAACTCAGTGGCTTTTCTGAGTCTCCGGTAGATATTGGGATTGTATACAGTGGCTACAGTTATACCTCCATCTGAGATATTTCATGGGGGGGACGGGGGACGACAGCATCAGTGAGGAAAAAAAGACAATTGCAGGAACATTTCATGTGGAACAATGGAATTTAATTGAGGCCAGTGGGTTCAGAGGTATTCAGAAGATCACAATTCTTCTCCATATTATTAAGGATGATTTCATCTACTTAGCTTTTTCTTAGTTCCCTGTTTATGCCGTAATGGTGGTTGGCAGCACAGCCTACAGCCAACTGCCATGTCTGGTCCTCAACAAATGTGATTTATTCCACAGATTCTGGACCCACTCGTGGCTTCACCCAGTAAAGCCAAAATTCAGAGTTCCAAAATTCAGTAATAGGACGTTTCCATAGAAACCCATAAATACCTGCAGTCTTTGCTCTACATCCAGAATCAGAGTCAGACAATCACAGATAACTTTCTTCCAAAGTGCTTTGAGAGAGAGACAGAGAGAGAGACAGACAGAGATAAAGAGAGAGAGAGATCTTGTTAAAAGCAGCCTTAGGACGTTGTGCAAACCTAACTAAGTGTGGCTTACTCCACAAACCATGACTTGTTCAACCGAATGGAACAACTTTGCACGAGTGAGCTCTGGCATCACCAAACTGACGGTTGTAAGCCCCTGTTTATGTTTTGTGCAAACCCAGTCATTGCGGCTTGCACAACAAACCATGGTTTCCGGCACCTTGTCAAACCTAAGCCTGCTAAGATTATCTCGGGCCACCTGTACAGGTGGGAAGCATCAATGAAGGCTCATCTGCCTGGGCGCAGACACAGCACTGCCCCTCCTCCCGGGTATGGCGGGAGGGGGGGGGGCGCCTTCCACGCAACATCCTTTCTTCCCCAATAGCGGCATCTCTTCCAATCCGCTTTTCTTTTTTTTTTCTTTTTTCCCCCTTTCCTGCCTTTAAACTGCTCCTTTCGATCCCAAAGGAGGATGAAAGCCCGAGATTCGAAGGAGCAACAAAACAAACCAACCACCCACCCCAATAGCATCCGCAGGCCAAACTCAATCAAAGTAGCCTTTTTTTTTGTTGGCTTGCTTTCTTGCTTGTTTTTTAAAAGACCCTGCCATCCCTTCCCCTCGGGAACGGCGCACACGCACGCGCACACACACAAAATCCGCTCCCGAGGAGTTTACAAACCCGGGGTTGCGCTGGAGAAAAAAATAATAATCCCTTTGCGCGTCTACGCCGCGGGGTACGGTAAACCAGCCGTCGGGCACACGCTCCGGAGCCCCTGGCAGCCCGGCATCTCCGCCGCGCGCGCCCGGCGACCGTATTTAAGGGTGGGCGAGTTGCTTTGCGGCCGGGCCAAGTCAGGCGCGCTCCCGTCCTCCGGCTCTCTCTCTCTCTCTCCCCCCTCCCCTCCCGGCGCGCGCCCCCGTCCTCTTAAACGCGGCTCCCCGGCCCCTCCGCCTTCCTTCTGCCGCCGGAGCAGCGCCATGGCCAAGGAAGGAGCCGAGAAAGCCGAGGAGACGGAGCAGATGATCGAGAAGGAGGCGCCCGAAGGCGGCGGCGGCGGCGCTGGCGGTGGCGGTGCGGGAAACGGCGGCCACCCCAGCGGCAACAGCAGCGCCGGCGGCGTCCAGAAAGCCGGGGATGCCAAAGAGATGCGAGCCGTGGTGCTCTCCGCTTTCGGGGGCCTCAACAAGCTCCGGGTGTCTAAAAAAGTGATGCCGGAGCCTCAGGAAGGAGAGCTGAAGATCCGCGTGAAAGCCTGGTCCAGTATTCGGATTTCTTTTTTAAATTAATTGATTTTTATCTTAATTCTTCTGGTTAGCCGGCGGGCGTCTGGAAGCATCTCCCCGTCTTCCTTCCTTCCTTCCTTCCTTCCTCCCTCCCTCCCATCCTTCCATCCATCCCTTCCCTCCCTCCCTTTCCGCCTTTTGATTTGATGGGC
>JANHFL010002566.1:198465-209482 GCA_032468155.1 Oxyrhabdium leporinum | reverse complement strand
AATTGACCCCACGGTGTTTTTTTCTTGTTTTTTCCCCTCTTTCCAAGATGTTTCGCTTCTCATCCAAGAAGCTTCTTCATCTCAGAGCTGAAGAAGCTTCCTGGATGAGAAGCGAAACGTCTTCGAAAGAGGAAAAAAACAAAGTTCAGTTACCTCCTGAGAAAAGCACCTCAACCATGACCTGGATGACTGAGAATCTCTACAAACACAAAATTTAATTATATTTCCTAGTAAAAGTTCATCTGTTTAATATATGTATGCTTACTGCCCTTATTTTCTTCATTCTTGACTCACTAGAGATTTCATTGTAAAGGCCTTTAGGCTTTTGAGCTATTCTCAAGTAACATTCATGGCAATCTGAGTTTGAGATTCCAGCTGAAAAGGAAAAGCAATAATTTCTTTTGGGCCCTAAATCTGTTTTTCTTCGGAAATACAATGAGAAATAACCTAGGGCTATTCAGACAATCAGAAGATAACTGCATTTACCTCTGTGCAGAATGCAGTCAAGACAGTAACTTATGAATTGTTAAACTGTCTACTATATCACCCTTAGTATTTGGCACGAATAAATTTTACTTGTCTTACTGAACAAGAGGCTGCAGACTTCCACCTAAAAAAACTAAATTCAGGCAACCCTTTAAAATATTACCAACTTCTCAGCAATAGCTATGGATTGTAGATTATTTATTGTCTCAAAGTTGGCTTACCATATACGGTATACTCTTACATTTTACAATATATTTGTCTTATTGGTCTGGGACTATAATCAGTAAATATAACCAGCCAATCTGTGAATGGAGTAGCCTTCCACCCCAGCTGTCATTCAATGCCTGTGTCCATCCCGTACTCTCAAAATTTCCCATATGCCACTAAGCACCAAAAATTGGGGTTCTAGAAAGAGCTCACTGCAATTTGCTTGTCTGTGACTTAGTGTGTTTTGTTCCAAAGGTGCTTTTCCAAGGTGCTTTTTCTTGTTGGGTTTTTTTTTTTCTTTAAAAATACTTTGCTTTTCATCCAAGAAGCTTCTTCAGTTCAATCCAGAACTGAAGAAGTTTCTTGGATGAGAAATGAAACATTTTCAAGAAGGATAAACCAAGAAAGTCCAATTGCCTTTGGAAAAAGCATCCTTGGAACAACCATAATCTGGATGATTGAGAATCTCCATAGACACTTAGCATGTTTTGTAAACTCAGTCAACTGTAGCTAAACTCATTCAGCTGCAGTTAATTCTTCTTAAGCCAAATAGACTTTAACATATTGGGTAAACACACTAGTACAGAATATCCATTCAACTGAAGGCACAAATGAATGCCCACCAGTGATGGTTGCAAGAAACTTCACTCCAAATCTGCAATTCTTCAACCAGTTGAATGAGTTTGTTTCCACTTCTTTGGAGCAGGGAACTGCAATTGAGATATTCAACTTCATTCTAAGCTTTCACCCATTGTGTGCAAATACTGTTATCGTTTTTTATTTGTTAACAATGAAAGAAAGCAGGCAAACCATTTCATCTCACATTTTTTTAAAAAATCTACTTTTTGCTGATGGGGAAGAAGAGGTAGAGAAATGGACATGTCATCTTGTTTCAGTGGCATTTTAAAACTATCAGCAAATTTTACAAGTTTGTAATCTTTTCTGTATCCCAAGGCAGTTGAAATATGGCACTACTCAAGATGCTATAAATGTTTCTGTGTTATAAACCTCTCAATCCAGCCCCACAGTCTTTGAGTGAACACAAGTTGGGCTCTAAAAGAGTGCGGTAGAATTTGATCAAGATCAAAAAGCAGAATTTCAAAATAAATTAATACGTGGGAGATAAAAAGAGAGGTGATTGCCGTTTCATTTTCTCATTTTGAAAGGTCATCACCCAAAAGACATGCAGAGCTAATAGAATTTGAGATGATCTATGATGGAAGATACAATCACTGATTGAGCATTTAACAGCCTTTAACATTTAATAGGTGTCTCCTTTAAAAACAGAAGATAGGATTTGCATCCGGTGGGGCCTATTTCAGTTCCCAGTATTGCTAGTTTATGAAAATAATATTTGATATTATAAAAAATGTAGAGATAAATTCAAACCCGCCTAGCTTGTGGTCCTGCCTTTTTTTTTAAAAAAAAATCACATTATGATAGTTGGTTGTCTTAATTCATTCTACAGACTCAGCTGTTTTATCTGTCCATTTTAATCACACTATAGTGCTTCATTATTTAGTCAACATTTATAATAGCAACAAAGATCCCCAGCTTAATCCAGATGTTGTTGGATTACAACTCCATCTCTTTAAATGGAAATAGGGATAAGGGATGCTGGAAGTCAAAGTTGTTCCAAGTCCAAACTTTATCAAGTGCATTTTTCTTGAACTTGAACAAAGTTCTTGAACTTTATCAAGTTTAAGTTAATTGATAGTGTCAATGGTCACTGTTTCTGTTTTGTATTTCATACCAGCCATCTCCCACCTGGTAGACCCAAGGTTTATTGAGACTAAGACTCTCCACTTCCTAAGCAAATCCTAAATTGCAACATGATTCAGTAAGACTGAAACCCTAACTTGTAAAGAAATAAGCTCTCTTAAATATTTGTTTTTATTTATTAAAGTTGCATGCTGCCCATCTTCTCTACCAAGCAATTCTGGGCAGTTTATAAATGTCATAAATAACAAAATAAAACAATTACAAGATTGACACATTGCCCCAGAAAGCAAAAATATTAACATTAATATTAAAATGGATAAAAGAACCAATGCATAGATGGGGTGGAAATGAGATCTTGTACTGGTCTACTAGACACCTCCAAATGGGATGGTTGAAGCCAGTTATAAATATAACTACTACTATAAATTATAGTAATAAAATTAATATAAATATGTAAGCTTACTTCTAAAGAAGCATGGGTAGAACTATACTACTCTGCAGCTAGGCAATCTCTGAAGCATGGAATTGTAGCTCACATTAATGACACCCAACTGTGCCATAACACTGTATTCCTGCTGACTCACTAGCAATTATTTCATTTGTCATAATAATACACTTCTCGGTAGAAAAAAAGTACAATGGACCAAGCTAATTAAGTAACCAGAGTAATTTTATTTCAGATGAGCTCATGTGAAGAATCAGATGTCTGTAGCAAAAGCCTTGATTTGTTATCAATAGGCGAGTCAGCTTTGCAGTTTAATTTCATTTTTTCCTCAAAAGCTGTAATTCTGTATTGACATCTGAATAAAATTGCACTGAGTACTTGAACATACTATAGAGAACGATAATATCCAGTTTTAAAAATTGATTTTTGCTACTTTATATGTGAAAACAGTCTTCCTTTCCCTCTCCCCATATTTTATGGTATGAATAATTAAATATGACCAAGCTAAGGAATGGATTCCTTCTCTAAAAACTATCAAAAGCTGCTGATAAAATTGAATGTACTGTAGGCAGAAGAATGCAGAGATACACATGTTGCAGTCTGAATCAGTGTTCTCTAAAACACAATTCAGCATAGTGATGCAGCTTATACATGAATTTAAATCCACAGATATTAAGAATGCCAGGAGGGGGTGTATTTGCAATGAGTGTTAAATACTTTTCATTTAAAATGTGAAGCATATAGGACTGATTTTGTTTGGGTTGGAATACGCCAACTCTATAAGCTGGTTTAAACAATAAACCACTGATTGTTTTAAACTCACCTTCCCAAAATATTATGGAAAGCATTGAGTAGGTTTTATGATAGACCAGGAATCTCCAGACTTGGCAACATGGCTGGCTAAGGAATTCTGGGAACTGAAATGCACACATCTTAAATTGCCGAATTTGGAGATCCCTGTGACAGACTATTTTCTGTACAACTCTTCTAATTTCAAAAGGAAGAGCTCTCAGTCTCATTTGAGAAACCAAGTAGGCTCAGCTCTCTATTTCAGGAAAAATATAGTCCTGCCCAGAGAAAAAAAAAATGGGGTAGAAATATGGTGTAATAATAGCTGGCATATTTCTACACATTTTGCATCATTCTTGCGTCCACAGGGACTCTCATCTGCCCTCACCATATGTGGTTGTAGCCCTAATCACTGGACGTTACAGTCACCAAAGGATAACTGCCAATGTCTGAAACCAGCCTGTATTTTGGGGGGTGCCTCCATGAGGATTATCCAGAAGGTTGTAATCGGATTGTGTTTCTTTCAAACGGTTTCAGATTGGAGACAGAGTCATGGCCTTTACCAACTACAACGCCTGGGCTGAGGTTGTATGCACACCTGTTGACTTTGTGTACCATATTCCTGATGACATGAGCTTCTCTGAAGCTGCTGCTTTTCCTATGAACTTTGTAACGGCCTATATGATGCTCTTCGAAGTTGCCAACTTACGGGAAGGCATGTCAGTGCTGGTTCATTCTGCTGGTGGTGGAGTGGTAAGTTGATTCTGTTTCACTTCACGTCCTATAAAGAATTACAATTTCGACGGTCAGTATTAATAATTGGCTACTGTTGTGGATTGTGCTTCTTATAAATTGAGAGGGCCAGATGTAAAAAAAAAAACACCAAAACCAAAACAAAACAAGCCACCCAACCACACAAAAGTCTATCATGAGAAAGTGTCTTCAAAGGGGTTACGTCATGTAAATAGAGGGAAAAAATGCAAGAATTTCCATTTTAATTCACTATAAATAGGATTGGATTTAAAACAAAGCAGTTGCTGGAATTCAGTCTGCTTAGCAGATTTTGTGTAATTTAATGCCATATGTGCTGTTTCAAGCCCAGCTGGTTGAAAGTAAACTGGCACCTTGACCAAGAACGTCTGTAATGACTTCCTTTCAGAATAAAATAGAAGAATAATTACTGGCTTGAGAATTATGGCTTTGAATCTGTGGCTCTTGGTAAAAATGGGATGAATATTGAGAGCTGGGTAAGTTAAAATGGAGAAAGATCAGTAGGAGCTTCCAAAAGTGAACATACATGAACTTTCCATATAGAAGTAAAGATACTCTGTTGAGTAGGTTTTGGAATAATGTAACAGGAATTTTATGAAAAATATTTTTCAAAGTAGAGATATTCAATGACATGTCACAAAGTGCTTTGGAAAACAAAGGTGTTAGTTTTACCCTAGGCCAAAATCTTGATCATATAAGTTACAAACTGCCTAACTAAGACAATAAAATAATTGCAATAGCCCACGTTACCTCTATACCCTTGTTCATGTTGAATGATTACTTCCAAGTCATTGCAATAACTGTCTGGAATGATAATCTCATGATGTTGTAACTTAGTATAGACAAAGAAGATCTTTATTTTTTTCAGATATTTTCTTCCTCCTCCTACCCACTCCCACCCCCCAAAAAAAACAAAACCCCACCTAAATGCAGGCCATTCAAAACATTTGAAGCCAGGAAAAAAAAATGGGTTCAAGAGCACTTTGGAAGGAGTTAGTGAACTCCACAGGAGCGTTACTGTTTATCCGGTTTGCAAATAACACCACACAATCGTGTAGTTAATAACGAACAGTTGCAAAAAAAAGGTCAATCTGAAGACTCCCACACTAGCTCATGGTAGGGAAAATATCTGCAGCGGTACAATCCAAAACAATTATTGCCTATAAAGCTGGTTTATGAAAAAATGCAAGGGAGTAGGCATTGGCCACAGCCCCCAAGAGAGTGATTTGTAGGCTTGTGCGGATAACATATTCCAGGGCTTTAATGTCTACCAGGAGGAGGACAGCCAGAGTAGCCCATTTATTTCCAAATGTCATGAACATTCTTGAGCCATCCAGTCAAACAATGGAGGTGCTGTAGCACAAGAATCTTGGACTTCGTTTTGCATTCATGAAAAGTTCCATGTCATTGTTTCAAGTACTCCAAACATTCCAGGAGCACATGATATCTTGCAATATCAAAAGTGTGGGAAGTCTTTTGTAGTCTTGGATGAATTTATTTATTTGTTGGTTCGTTTGCCAGAAAAGCTGTCCAGGAAATGGCCATTCCTTTTGAGAGGAATTCAGCTTCTTCAGCAGGGGGATTTTTTATTGTTCACTGGATGTGAAAGCATTGGAAGAATGGCCTAGTTTTCAAAGAAGCAGTTATTAGAGTTGGGTTGTGGTTTTTTTTTTAATTTAAAGAGAAGAAAGCCTTAAAAAAATTATTCTTAGCATACCTTCCCCATTTCAGCTCATTCTGAGCGTTAGCTTTTCCAATGCTATTACTGTAATTCCAAGATATCTTTGCAACATCTGCTGTGGGTGCCCATGTTTGTTCTCAGATTTTCAGGGCAGAAGCATGGCAAGAGTAAATTCTTGTCCCATACATGCTTTTTTCCAAGAGGCAACTGGACTTTCTTGTTTTTCTTTGAAGACGGTTGGCTTCTCATCCAAGAAGCTTCTTCAACTCTGACTGGATAGTGGGGAATGGAAGGATTTATATTCCTTGCAGGCAGCTGGTCATTTGCATTTTTTTAAAAGAGAGTTCTTGAGGCCACTTGGAGGTTGTTTATCTGTGTCCTCAGGGTCACCTGAGAAGTGCAAATGGGTGTGGAACCTTCTTGGAACTGCTGAAAGGACTGTGTTGTAGACTGGATATAGACGATGTCATATGAATCCCACTGTTGAAAGAGGGCTGCTCAATTTTAACATATGTGGCCTTTTTGACTCCTTTTTCAAGCCAGTGATCCGCTCTGTCTAAAATGTGAATTTGGCTGTCTTCAAAAGTGTGGCTTTTGTCTTTTAAATGCAGATGGACTGCTGAATCTTGTCCTGATGTGTTTGTTATCTTATATTGTGCCAGGAGTTTTATGAAGTGGTTGTTTCGTCCAGAAAGTCCAGTTGCCTCTTGGAAAAAAAAGCACCTTTGATGACTAAGAATCTCCATAGACATTCAGTGAATTCTTGTGTTCATTTTCCTTGTCAGAACTGATTGCAATTCTGATTCTAGTATCTTTTTTATTAGGAACCTTCAGTCTCTGTAAACCACTTTCCCCATTACCTTGTTTTGCCGTGGAACTTTATTGTTCTAAGTTTATTAACATTGACTTTTTTGTAATCCAAGATACACATTCAACTTCACTAAAGCTTTCCCCTTAATATCAAGCACTCTAATACTACACAATCACTTTCCTCACTTCTCTTACTTTCACGTCACCCACTATGGGTTCTCTATTAGAAACTATTTAGGGAAAAAGTGAAGGATACATTTACTTTGCTTCACCCTCTGAAAAAGAGAAGTCTCCAAAATTGTTGTCTTGAATAAAATAGGTTAGGGCTTAGTTGGGATACAGATACAGATTAACAGAGTTGGAAGGGACCTTGTAGGTCATCTAATCCAACCCCCCACCCAAGCAGGAGACCCTACACCATTTCTGACAGATGACAGTCCAGTCTCTTCTTGAAAGCTTCCAGTGATGAAGCTCCCACAGCATCCGAAGGCAAGCTGTTCCACTGGTTGATTGTTCTAACTGTCAGAAAATTTCTCTTTATTTCCAGGTTAAATCTCTCTTTGTTCAGTTTCCATCCATTATTCTTTGTCTGGCCTACAGAGGCTTTAGAAAATAGCTTGACCCCTTCCTCTCTGTGGCAGCTCTTCAGATATTGGAACACTGCTATCATGTCTAGAAAAGAATCATTGCTTACTCTGAGAAGGAATAAAAAATAGCATGCTGATGAAGACCTGTGATGATGATCTGTTGGATACAGGTAGTCCTTGACTTACAACACTGTGTTTAATGATTATTCAAAGTTATAACGGTACTGAAAAAAAAAGTGACTTATGACTGTTTTTCACACTTATAACCATAAGCAGCATCCCCATGGTCACATGATCAGGATTTAGACATTTGGCAATTAGCTCATATTTGTGACAGTTGCAGTGTCTTAGGGTCATGTGACCCTGAGCCATGATGGCACAGTGGTTAGCGTGCAGGAGTTTGATCCTGACTGGCTCAAGGTCAGCCTTCCATCCAATGAGGACCCAGATTGTTGGGGGGCAATAAGCTGACTCTGTAAACTGCTTAGAGAGGGCTGGAAAGCCCTGTGAAGCAGTATATAAGTCTAAGTGCTATAGCTATTGCTATCTTTTGTGACCTTCTGACAAGCAAAGACAATGGGGAAGCCAGATTCACGTAACAGGCATGTTACTAATTTAACAACTGCACCGATTCACTTGGCCACTGTGGCAAGAAAGGTCATAAAAGAGGGCAAAACTCACTTAACAATTGTCTCGTTCAATGAAAGTAACTTTGGGCTCATTGATGGTTATAAGTCAGTGGCTCCCAGTAGTTAGAGTGCAAGAGGGGTTTGGAGAGAGTTTTTTTCCACAGACCGGAGGGACCGTGGTTTGTATGATGCCTGCATGCCATGGATGGGGCTTCACTTGATTGCGTGGCCTGGTTTCTGGCATGCTGCGGAGTAGTGCCGGCCCACAGACCGGGGGTTGTGGACCTCTGTTGTAAGTCAAGGACTATCTATGCAGAAAGAGCAAGAGGAATACACTGTATCTGCAAGGCTTCTTTTCTTAAAACAGATAGCAAGAGATTGTGTGACCGCAGGCAAGGGTGGTGGAAAAGGAGGAATATTTTTAAGAAGAAACCCATCAAGATCAGTGTGGGTGACATTCCAGAGTTTTTGTGGTTTTTTTTCCCTCTAAATAAGCTTTTCTTTTAGCTATTTACTTGACCATTAGGTTAGACTCACAGCTGCCTTTTATCAGCTGTGATAATGCCTGTTTTTCACTGTTTCAGGTCAATATGAAACCAGGCTAATGACTAAACAAACAGTAAAATGTAAAAAGCTTTCAGAGTCATAGCATTATTACGATATGCTGTTTTAAGGTCTCCATTATTCATGGAGTTGCAAGACTCTTTCTCCTACATTGACTTTCTTACTTCTCCTGAGTGTTTTCATGCATCTGTTTGGTTAAAGGCATCTCTTGGTATTTACAGATCCTAAAGTGTCACGGGGTGGGGGGAACAGAGAGAAGGGAAAAAAAAAAAAGATTGGATCACTAAACTCTTTCTTAAGAAATCACCAAGCTGCCTCTATCCTGTGCAAGCTGGCTTGTTTAAGCTGGCTTCCGAGCCCATTTGCAGAATTAATGCAGTCTGCTCATTGCTAGGATGTGTGCATTTCCTGAGCCTTCATGTTAAAGCCCACAGTTCTGGGGATCTTATAAATGATTGAGTTATTTTAAAACCACTGGATGGCTTTGCAGTTCCTTCTTTCACGCTGGATTCATTATGTAAGAATACTGACTTGTTCATCATCAATGTTACAGCTCTCAAAAACAACATACTGTTTAAATTCAGGTTTGGCAATAGTGTAGTTCTTTGAATCTCATGAAATGAATAGTGCCGCACCCAAAGCGTAATCAAATCTTCAGTGTACCTTTGTCTTTTTCTAATTCTCTCCACCCCAGGTGTTTTATGCAGAAAGATTTAATGCAAAAGCTGTCCAGATGTTATTTGTATCGGAGTGGGGATTTTAATCAAGCTATGTGCGGTTGCAAATGTTGATTTTTAATGGGTTATTGTGCAATCCACACTATGTGGACCCGAGTGGCCTTGTGTGTATGTTTTCAGCAGTATCTCAACATTGTTTTTTTTTCTAGATTATGGTAGCCCATAAAAACTGTTATGGGCAGCTAGGGGAAATGAACAAGCAAAAATCAGACAAGCAAAATAGTTTGCTTGCTAGTTTGAATTAACTAGGAATATCATATTTGAGCTGCAAATATCAAAAGAACCACAAGATGGCAATAAAAAGTTACACTTTTCTGTACCTCTTTGATGCCATCATGTGGTTGTATGGATTTTTTCAGCCCAGATAAGCTACTTTTACAATAATGCATGCTATTCTTGCCAATGACCCCGTGTTGATTATTTTTTTTTTTGCACAATTTGTACAAAATTAAAGGAAGTGTAGCTCAAACTATGGCAACAGATTCAGAGACCAAATTCTGGCGGTGCACTGGCATGGAAATTTTAGAAATTAAGCTCTTTTGCAAAGTTTTACATTCAGGAAAACTAAAAACTTTGTTAGCGGATGTGATTCTGAACGTACAATAAGCAGAGAGCAAAAGAAATAATGAATAATTATGGAGCAAAAACTTCCATTGAAAGGGGAAAAAATGTAATACAGTTGTCTTGGATGCAAAAATGATGGATCGGTGAAAGCTAAGAGACCTTCATTGGGTTTGAAGCAAAAGGTACATGAGTATAGAAAAGTCTCGTTTCTTTGTAAACAATGAGAACAAGAATGAGAGAAACAAACAGAAAGTTCCCATTTTTCCCCCTCAAACACAGAATCCTATTTAATTAACAATACATCAGTTGAGAAATAAATACACAGGATCAGTGTGTGATGACCTTTCCCCTTCTCTATCTCTCTCCACTTGCCCTGTGGTCAAAACAGGTTCAAAAGGGCAAAGAGATGAAGACATTTTCAACAGTTTGTATTTTTAATAATATACATAGCGTATTTGTAAATGCATTGTTACTTTTGCTTCGGTAACTACCATATGAACATGGCAAAGCAAGCATGAACTGTAATGGCATTATATGGATTTTCTATTCCATCTTCACAAACTCTGTCCAGGGATAAGATTGGCCCCACTTTGACATTATTTTACATAGCGATGAAGAGATGGTTCTGCCAACAGGTCTGGGGAACTCCGAATGATATGGAGCCCATCAAGTTGCTGATTTGATTGCTGTCACCAAACAGCTGAGGCGGGTTATTGTTGTTGTTGTTTTTTGTATTGGGATTTATCTTGATAAGATGCCTAGAGTCACTAAAGTTGGGAGAATTTTCTTAATAAAATAAAAATAGGCTACTGACCAGTATTTTACAAAATGGTGGGAGGAAGAGAAGAGTGAATGTTCGTTAATAGGTCATTCTTGATTAAAAAGAAACCCAAAGGCCTTCTTATCCTAAGTACAAGTGGTCAGAATATATTGGCTGCAACATTGAGACCAACCTGCCATTTTTGGCGAAGGTTGTTGAGACCGTGGTGGTCAGACAGTTTCCTCGGCATCTAGAGGAAGCCTCA
>JANHFL010002566.1:121917-140431 GCA_032468155.1 Oxyrhabdium leporinum | reverse complement strand
AGCGAAACGTCTTCAAAGAAAAACCAGAAAGCCCAGTTGCCTCTTGAAAAAAGCATGTTTGGGGCAACTATGACCTGGAGGACGGAGAATCTCCACAGACGTAGTTCTTGCAGATTTTCTCTTTTTGTCTTTCCAACATTCTTTGAGGTGGCTTGGTTTCTACATTACACGCTGCCACGGTCTGTTTTAACCTTGGCTTGCATGAATGATCTCACTGGTTTTGGACGCCCGCCATTGGCTGTGCGGGCAGTCCTCAACATACGACCACAATTGATCCCCAAATTTATGTTGCTAGGTGAGAAATTTGTTAAGTGAGTTTTGCCCCATTTTACGACTTTTCTTGCCATATTTTTAAGTGAATCACTGCGTTGGTTAAATTAGTAACATGGTTGTTAAGTGAGTCTGGTGTCCTCATTGACTTTGCTTGTCAGAAGGTTGCAGAAGGTGATCCCGTCATAAACATTGTCAAGCATCCAAATGTAAATCACACGACCATGGGGATGCTGCATGTGAAAAGTATTCAGAAGTCACTTTTTTTCAGTCCCATTCTAACTTTGAACGGTCACTAAGAGAACCGTTGTAAGCCAAGGACTGCCTGTATTCACACAAATGAAACCACGGAGAACTGAGCTAACACATTACACTAAACCAAAATTATGCTATGGTTTAGTGTAAGCGTGAGATGACCCACATTTGACCAAAGCAAGCTTCAGAAAAGAAGGGGGATTTAGATCTGGAGCAGCTTGTCTTCAGACGTTGTGGGAGCTTCATCCCTTGAGACTTTCAAGAAGAGATTAGACCGCCGTTTGTCAGAAATGGTGTAGGGTCTCCTGTTTGGGCGGGGGATTGGACTAGATGACCCACGAGATCCCTTCCAACTCTTGTTAATCTAATCTAATCTAAATTGTCACAGAATTAGTCCAGTGCTTTTTAACATAGTTTATTGCTTTGACCAGGTTTGCTCTGATTTTGAGATTTTAAAAAAACCAGATTGTTGGGATAAGACTTAAGGCCCATATTGTTGATTTTAGAATAAAAATAAGTCAGCAGAGAGAGAGGAAAAATGGTTTAGAATAAACTACAATAGTAGATGTTACAATATCAGGAAGACATTCCGCTCACCATATCTGTTAATACAACAGATCATGTTTACCATGTCTGTTAATACAACAGGTTGGGTTTATTTTTATTTTTTTAAAACTATACCATAGTAATAGCGTATGTATATAATTTAAATGGCAATGTAAGAATGCAAAACTACTTTTTTTTTTGCCAAATGTTAACTGATATTTTTGAAGCGTAACAGAATGACAAGCAACAAATCCTCTTAAAAGTATCTGCGTTTACTTTCCATTTAAAATAACGACAAGGAAAAGATATGTAACACTATTAGGTTGTGTCTGTTGTTGATTAAACCCGGTGCTGATACATTCTGTTAAGTTGAAGTAAGTGTGCAGTCCTTTTAATTTTGTTTTTTTTTGCATATTTCCATGTGCCTTTATAATAGACATTGGGTTTTGCCAGGGTATGCTGAAATTATTAATTACTTTCTTCTGCCTTGCTGTGTAGAAGGATTAAGAAGTTGCATTGCAAGGCAAAACAATACAGTCATGAAATCCAGGACAAGCCTTTAAAAATATTAAAAGTGATGAAGCACTGGTTTCAAAGACTAAGCAAAAAATAAATGTGTCCTGATGCTTTTTTTAGTAAAAGAATCTGGAAGAGTGAATGTGAACTGTTCTTTTAAAGGAGGTCATCCTACAGCTTAGAAGTGACGCAAAAGAAGTCCTTTTTTCCTTAGGTTTTTGGGAATGGACCTTTGAAAGTGGAGAGATTCTGAAATAGACAGCCAGATTTTTCCATTTTCCTATTGGACATAAGCAGGCCAAAAACCTAAATAATCTATATTATATCAATAGAAGAGAATATTTGTAGCTTGGGATGGAATTGTGGGGATCCTTGGTACTCTGAGCTTGGCTTTTTTTTCTTGCAAACGTTTCATTATCTAATTAGGTAACATCAGTGCACTGATGATGTTATCTAGTTGGGTAATGAAATGTCTGTGAGAAAACATCTAGGCTCCGAGAGGACCCCACATTATATATTATGATTTAGGCTCTCTGAGGCTGCCAAGCTCAGAGAGAACCAAGGACACATCATTTCAACCCTGAGCATCAAACACTCTCCTTTATTAGTTTAGAGTATCTTTTCTGCATATATTTTTTAAAGGAATTTACTCATATACTCTACATGTAGTGGCACAGTGGTTAGAATGCAGTGGTTAGAATGCAGTACTGCAGGCTAACTGTGCCCATTGCCAAAAGTTCGATCCTGACGGGGCTCAAGGTTGACTCAGCCTTCCCTCCTTCCGAGGTGGGTAAAAGGAGGACCCAGATTGTTGTGGGCAAGAGGCTGACTCTGTAAACCGCTTAGAGAGGGCTGTATATAAGTCTAAAGTGCTATTGCTATATGATCTAACTCTGCACCCTCGCAAAGCCACACCTGAGTTTTATCCAAATGAGACGTTTTTGTGTTGCAATGTTAAAGCTTGCTTGTTAAACAGCTTTGAGAAATGAGACAGACCTGTTGGAAATTTAGAAACATTTTCACACACTCTGTGCGTGTAGCAAAAGGAAGTAGCAAAAGGAGCTGTGTAGCAAAAGGAAGACTTGTGTTCATGTAAGTAGTTACTCTGTTGCTTTGATTTAACTAAGGATGGATATCCTAAAGTGACAATTGGATTTTTAAATCATGCAAAGAGGTGTGTGATTAGAGGCTTCCCATGAAGTTTCTTTTTTAGTTTCTCCTTGCAAATACTCCTTTTAATCATTTTCGTTTACTCATACTGTATTTACACCAAGATCGTTTATGAAAAGTTGCAAGATGGCTGACACTGACGTAGTTCTTATACTGTAGATATCTGATCTTTTCCTGACAGTTAGAACAATTGATCAGTGGAATGGGTTGCCTCCAGAAGTTATGGGTGCTGCAACACTTTTCAAAGAAGAGATTGGACAGCCGTTTGTCTGAAATGGTGTAGTGTTTCTTGCTGGAGCAGGGGGTTGGACTAGAAGACCTCTGAGGTCCCTTCAGTTCTGTTATTCTATCTTTACTGAAGCAGAGTCAGTAGAATCAAAGACTCTCAGCATTTAATTTTGCACTACTTCTCTGAATTATGAACCTTCACTTTACTGATTAGCCCTTGGGCCATATCAAAGTGCAGAGTTCCAGGCACAAATTCTTATTAAAGTCTGATAAAAACAATTTAAAATGGAATTGGAATAAAATACGATTTAAAATGAAATTGGAATAAAATACAGTTTAAAATGAAACTGGAGTAAAATACAATAATTTAATAGATAGCTAAATAAAATATGATAAAATTATATTTCGGTATCACCCCTGCAATCTATCCCAATCAGTCCCACATTGGCCAATTTCAACCGAACCATTTTGCTTAAGTACTGTACTATGTTAAATGTTGTTATCAGATTCTGGCCACATATAAGGTAAGTTGTATTGATAAGGGTATCCCAATGGGTCACTCACTTGGTATATAGACCAAGGTATCTGTATCTCACTCTCTTATACAGGCAACAATCAAATAGGATGTGAGCCAGGTCTCGTACCTCTGCCTCTCCACAAATGCAGAGACGTCCATTATAGGGTACAGAATGGTATGAACCTTAAAGAAACCTGATTGAGCTGGTATCGTCAGTGTGATAGAAATGGCTCTCATGATTGCTTCAAGGTTGAGTTTACGTTTTGAATTAAATGTATGGGTATGTAGCTGTGCTTGTCGTGAGGCATTGACATGGAAGAATGCTTCTTGTTTTATTTCAAAGCCATATAAACAAGAGGACCACATACCTTGATCCCAGAATGGCATTCACCGTGGAAGATAATCCCATGAAAACCAACACGAAGCAGAAATACGATGGCAACACCACGGCAATGGAAGTATTAGAAGGTCAAGACCTGAGTGGCAAAGTGATCATCATCACAGGAGCAAATGCAGGAATAGGTAAGTCACTGTTGCAGCCAACCCTTCATTGAACCAGCATCGAACGTGGAACCTACCTTCCTTCTTCCTTCCCTCCTTCCCTTATTCAGGGTAGGCAATGTTGGATCCAAATCTGGACATTTTTTCAGGTCAAGCATAGGTGTGCTAGTTATATCTTTCTATAGCACGATAAAGGCATTGTCTTGATTACACATCCACACGGGAGGCCAAGAAGAGGTAAGGTTTGTTTCAGGAGCTGCTGATAGGCATGGTAAAGGTAGTCCGAACTGCATTTAAGCCATCTTTCAGGGCCACCTGGATACTGTCCTCTTCTGGCTGATAATCCAAACTTTATTCAAGAAAATAATCGCCTTAGTTTCAACATTAGATGCCGGGATAATTATATCTGCATAGGAACTCACTTTCTTAATTACTAGCTTTTTAAACCACTGCGATATTTCTTATTTTATTGGGGAACAAAATGCAGAAGTCAGATTGTCTTGCGATAGTGGCGAATGTCTATAGCTTGGAGATAGGATGGGAAGGTGGGAAGTTTGTCCTCCGAGCTTGTGGGTTCGTTTCTGAACGTTTCGTTAGCAGGCTAGGTAGCAAAACATTCGGAAATGAACCCACAAGCTCGGAGAACAAACTTCCACCCTCAGTAAAGTTGTCTGCTAGAAGAAGAAATGAAGGAATCTTATTCTCGCTTGGTGTTTAAATAAGGAACATTCTAGATTATTTAAACTCTTTAACCTAGTGCCATTCTAATATGTCAGCCTTCAGTGTTTCCACCCCAGGGAGGGTATTTATTATGGTTCTTAGCATGCTTTCCAGGTGTGGTAAAGGTTGGTTTGGAGTTCAAGAAAGCTTTTGCTTTCTGGATATCCCTTCCTTAGTACTTAGTCTCCCATAATTACCAATTAGTCATAGTGTGATTAAAGAAAACGGTTGTGTGAATATCAAAAGGTTTCAGGAGCATGTCCCAAAGGTGCTTTTTCAAAAGGCAACTGGACTTTCTTTTTGAAGTTGTTTCGTTTCTCATCCAAGAAGCTTCTTCAATTCAAGAGAGCACTGAGAACTGAAGAAGCTTCTCGGATGAGAAGCGAAATGTCTTCAGTTGCTTTTTGAAAAAGCACCTTTGGGGGACAACGATGACCTGGATGACCGAGAATCTCCTTGGTTGTTTCAGGATCAGATGTCAGTGAACAATCTAGTCTCCTTCCTTAATTGGAATTCTCCACCCTCATGCATTCCATCCAGCAACTAAAACCCAAGTTTTGTCCACTGTAAAACATTCCTAATCCATGTAATAAAATTAACCCTTAATTTTCTAAACTTCACTTTCTGCATCTAAGTTAAGAAAACTTTTTTTTTTTGTATTTCAGTAAAAAAAGGTGACATGGTAAATCTCAATTTCTGATTATACATATGTTTTTAAAATGTTGATCTCTCGGTAAACAAACTTGTATTATTTCTTTTTGTTGGCTCTGTTGCGTAGGAAAGCAGGATAAAAACCTCTATTAAATGTATATTTGGTGGTCCTTGACCATTTGTGTAGATTTTTTTTCTTATCCTCACTAGAGGGCGATGTTGCTCTTTAGAAAAATAATATTGGCCGATAATAGCAAAGCTCTTTCAAAGTTTGACCAAAACAAAGATTAGTTTTGACTGAGCTATTTTATATTTTAATTGCTGGTGCTAAAGTTCAGAAGTGGAAAGGTATAGGAACTAATCTCTGCTAATAATTGAATTCAACTTTATTGGCAAACATGCCTGGCAGGATGAAACACAGTGTGAGTTAATAGCAGCCCCGTATTTTTAACTGAAGGCGAAGATGGATGTAGTTATCAAAGCACTAACCTCTGTCTTTATCTAAAACTTTCTTGTACGCCCTTGAAGTCTCATGTAGGGAGTTCTGTATGTATGCTGCAATCTAACTGTGTGGTACTTCGAGAATTCTTTGTAGCTTTCTGAAACAGAATAACAGAAGTTGGAAGGGACCTTGGAGATCATCTAGTCCAATCCACTGCTCAAGCATGAGACCCAGTACCATTTCAGTCAAAGGGTTGTCCAGTCTCTTCTTAAAAGCTTCTAGTGATGGAGTCCCCACAATTTCTGGGGGCAAGCTGCTCCACTGATTAATTGTTGTAACAATTAATTTCTTCTTAGTTCTTGGTTGATTTTCTCCTTGATTAGTTTCTATGCATTGCTTCTTGTTCTGCCGTTAGGGCCTTTGGAGAATAGGTTGATCCCCTCGTCCATGTAGCAGCCCCCTCAAATATTGGAACACTGCTATGATGTCACCCCTAGTCCTCCTTTTCACTAGACTAAAAAGGTTTTCTAAATTCAGGGAATCCTCATTTTATTGCCTGCCTCATTTAGCAATCCCAATTACAATGGTGATGTAAAAATAACTTTATCCCGTTTATGACCTTGGTAGGCCTGTAAAGTAAAGGAAAACTGAAGTAAGATTGTAACACCAGTTGCGTTTTCTCTTAGCGACCATTTTGCTGGTCCTAATTGTCACTAAACCAGAACTACCTGTAAACTCACATTTTGAAAGGCTGGACAGAAAAAAAATAAATAGACTTGCACTATATATCTACTTTTTCACTAAACTTCTTTTGCCTTTGAGATTTAGCATAATTGAACTGTATTGATGTTTGACCTGCATTTCTGCATGAATTGATTTATGTATGGAAAGAGTGTGGACTAAAGTCAAAAATGGAAACTTAACTGTCCAGTTAAACATCATTTGGTTTTCAGTTTTTTAATTTAATTCTTATTATTCCTGCGTAAGTTTGAGAGAAAATATTTAAAAATCAAGGAAAAAATTGAGGTTGGGATGGAATGGGTAAAAAGGTTTATAGAACTCAGCTTCCGGAATTCTTTCCCATTTTTAAACCTGATTACAAGTTACATGACTAGGAAAAAAAATGAAGAACTTAGAATGGACGGATAACATTCTTAGCTACTGCCCAGCGTCTCTATAATAGAAATCCATTAGAGATCCCCACCCCTGCAGCCCTGCTTGGATCAGATCCATTTTGAAACTTAGAATTTCTTTGGCTGACGTTTTTCTCCCTACTAAATTTGGTTCAGTTTTCAGAAAATAATCTTGCTTTTGAATAAATGGATGAAGCCCTGAGACCCGTAACACAATTTCTTCCCAATATTTTTCAGAGTTGGACAGAAGGAAAAGAAAAACCAGAAAAATAAAAAAGAAGCACAATGTGTCAAGCTTAGCCCAAGAAAGACAAAGAAAATCCAGCCGAAGTTCAGTCTTTTATTTGCTTACATCCAATAGACAGAATCTTGCCGTACTAAACGTTTACTGCTCTCTCCCTAATGGATACACCCTGAAAGATTCTACAAATTGGCTGTCCTAACTCTCTTCCTCTGTCTCCTATCTAGTTTTGGGTTGTGCTGCCTGTTGTCTCACACTCCCTTTCTGGATTGTGCTCCTTATTTCTTGAGAAATTGTCGCTTCCTGTGGTCCATCACACAACGTTTCTGCCTTTGCCCGCTCTAATAGTTGCACAAATCTGTAACTACTTGGAAGTTTCTTTTGCAGGGGGTTTGAACTGCGTGTAGTTTGATTTTGCTTTGTTTTGAAGTTGTATTTATTGTGCAGCTGCTGTTGTGAGCAGCTGCACAAATACGGCAGTGCCATTGTATGGTTGCATCTGCTTTTGAAGAAATCAGGAAGAGAAAGCCGACCATTCAGAAGTGGTTTTTAGATTCGATTTCCTCTCAACCCTTTCTGTGGTGACTCACGGTTAAGGGAAAGCTTATTCTGTTGTTGATCAGTCGATGCCTGAAATGGAAACAATCAGGGATGGTACATGAAGTATGCAAAACTAAGCGGTGTGCAGCATTTGTGTTCAATTCTACTTGTCAGAAGGCAGACACATGCTGCAAAGAGAAAAACGAATGGGGATGCAGTCATTGGAACCAAAGTGGCAGATGTGATCACATTTTTTTGGGATTAAAGGGGATCTGTGTAAATTGGTATTGGAGGTGAGATTATTAAAACTGGAAATGAAGCTGAATTAGAAGTCTTGTTTCCTTTCCATATTCTTCTTCACCAGTTGTGGTTGGCAGAGCATTAAAAGGAGGGCGCAGGTAATATAAGCAAGAACTTTAAGGATAACAAACTTGATCATGACGGAAACAAAAATCTAAACTGAGTAAAGTTTATGCTAAGTTGGTTTCTTGGGCAACACAGTCCTTCCAGAGGTTGTTGAAAAAACCTATTAAATGTCCTATCTTCTGGCTGGATCACATTGTAGGGAATGCATTTCTGAGCATCATAAGGCGATTATCTTGCTACCTGGACGCTGCATGTGTGATACGCTTCTCTGAAAAGTGAACATTTTCATCAAGAACTAGGTGCTTATATTTGGGATGGTGCTGCGGCGAATAACCAATAACAATTTCTGTATCTTGAAAGTTTCTCCAGAACAAATGCTAGGCAGAGTTTGTTCTTTATATGAGAAAGGAGTTTCAAAAGGACTCAGTTTGGCAGAACATGCAGTTCAGGGTCAAATGTTCTCTTGCTTCTAACATTGCTGGCATTTGGCCTTTGTAGAAACACACTCACACAGAGGGAGGGAGGGAGAGAAAGAGAGAGAGAGAGAGAGAGAGAGAGAGAGAGAGAGTTTCACTATCAAAAGGAGGCATTTGAATTGGTAAGTTCGTCTCTGTAGCCAGAGTTTACACAATTATTTTCACATTCTTTAATGTGAAAAAATGGTAAATGCATCTAAGCTATTTTACAGTTTTAATGTGAACATTGCAAAGCATGATGTATTTCATAGACTAATACTAAAACAAAATTAGTTGGAAACAAGGGTAGAACAGTGCGCAATAAAAAATGTAATTGTGGCGCGACCGTTCTCAATGGCTTAGAACAGTCAGCCGGTAAATGAACATCAAGTGACTTTTAAACTTGCTTGAAGCCAGAAATTTTGTGAACCAGTACCTGATCAGATATACTTGCGCATCTGAAGATCAATTGAAACACAGAAAATTCAGAAATATAAAATAAGCAAATTTCATTACAATCTGTGCCATTTGTAGTATGTCATTCTTGAGAGCATTTCGGAAACCTTTAGAAGCCTTTGGGACTTGATTTTATTCTTTTCCCCAGAAATAATCTGGTGAAATGAAATGTGACTTGCTTAGTTATAGAGAGGCATTTTGAATGTATTTTATTCCTTTAGAACCCTGAATAACCATCATTATTCCGTTTATTTATTATTAGGGCTATTGTGCCATTCCAACCCAAAAGGATTCTGAGTAATTTCCATTCCCTCTTTGACCAAATTAAAAATAAATGCAAAGCAACCATACAGCAAAGTAATCATTAGGGATTATAAGTAGAATTACCCAAGTAATTTTATGTGTTGTTCAGGTAAATGTACAATGTGTGTGTGTGAACAGTGATGTAATTACAGAAAGTATCATTTGGTGCTCTAACAGCACCCAGTTCATAGAGATAAAGCAAAAAAACCTGAGGACAACATACATCCCATATTCTCAAATATTACATGGAAAGGGAGACCCTCAACATTCCTGTTTAGGTGGCATGCATAGCACAGATAGGTTTTACACTTGCATATCTTTTCCACTCATTTTATTTTGGGACCACCTTTGTTCCTACATCAATATATGGAATTATAACTGATCTACCAATGGATGCAGCTTTTAGCAATAGCAATAGAAATAATGCTTTACAACCTTCTCTAAGCAGTTTACAGAGTCAGCGTATTGCCCTCCAACAATCTGGGTCCTCATTTTACCCACCTCGGAAGGCTGGAAGGCTGAGTCAACCTTGAGACTGGTGGGATTTGAACTGCCAAATTGCAGTCCGCCGGCAGTCAGCAGGAGTGGCCTGCAGTACCGCACTCTAACCACTGCACCACCACGGTTTTATTACTTGCTTTTAAACTGTGCCTTTAAAGATGAATACTTCCTAGAACTTTTCCTTGGTTTACTAAACATGAACTTTAAGGCTTTCTTGGGTCGTATGCAAAAGCTTCTGTCATGTAGGTAACCGATTATAGATAGTTCTGTGGCATCACTTAAAAGTTCTCGTAGACTGTTTATTTTTGGAACCCTATTTGGAATCTTTTAAGGGTTTTGTAAACTGGACTCGACAACCTGCTGCCCTTCACTAGTTCTCCTCATACTCCAGAGTGTCTGAATGGCACTACATTATAGCTTTTCTGCTGCCGTTTAGCGTTCTGGGGGTGGTTGGGTCTTCTGCTTCTTGACCAACTGGATTGGGGAACACATATTGAAAAACATTTAGGTCGAAGGGCAGGTTTCTGGAAAACTGTGTGTTTGTCTTGCTTGTTCTTAAGCCTTCTTGAAATCACAGTAAGATCAGTTGTATTTCTAAAACTATGTGCCATTACAGCAGATAGCAGATCTTAAAAAATCTAAGGATAGGCTCTGCTAAGTATTTGAAAGAAGATCACCAGAGAAACCCCAAGGTGGTAGACTATACTACGAAATTGGGGGGGAAAAAACATCAAAAACTTCCCAGAAAGTTGTTGAGCCAAACATTACATGGAAGTTTCCATATAAGAACCAACTTGACTCGGTGTTTGTTTTTACTATCGAATGCAGAGGGAAGGACGTGCCAACTGGTCTCTAGGGATTCTGCCCAGTATCCTGATGATGGATCGTGTATTTGCCTGATCTTAGTTCTTCCCTGTGGCATGAGAACCCAGTTAGAAAAATGGTGGCTGCTGATAATACTGCATAGTGACTGTGTCCTCTTGAAAGCATCCCACTCTGAATCGACACTTCCGTGTCAGAAGTTTTTGAGAAGAACCCAAAATGAAAGCGTCGATTGTTTGTTTACTGATTTCATTCAGAGCATTTATGTGGCTGCCCAACTCAACCAAGTTGACTCTGAAGGGCTAGCAAAAAAAAATATCAACAAAGGAATACAAAAGCATAGTACATAAACCTCTCCAAAACAAAAGAACCAATGAAACAATATAATGGAAGTCAAAATAGAAATGACAGCATCATCAATTCAGGGACCTAAAAGGCCCAGGGAAGGATTGAGGTCTAGCAGACACATCAAGATCAATGAGATGTCAGGAGATGTTCTTAAGATAGGGGCCACCACTGAGAAGACGCACCTCCTAAGTTCCACAAGAAGGAATTGCTTCAATACCATCATGTAAATGTCCCATTTTTTAAAAATTATAAGTTGTCCTTGAGTTACAACAGTTCCTTTACTGCCCTTTCAAAGTTATAACAGCACTGAAAAAAGTGACTCATGACTGTTTTTCACACTTACCGACCATTGCAGCATCCCCATAGTCATGTGATCAAAATTCAGATGCCTGGCAACTGACTCCTATTTATGACGGTCCCTGGGAACATATGATCAACTTTTGAGACCTTCTGACAAGCAAAGTCAGTGGGGAAGCCAGATTCGCTTAACAACCGAATTACCAACTTAACAACTCTGGCGAGAAAGGTTGTAAAATGGGGCAAAATTCACTTAATAACTGTCTTGCTTAGCAACATAAATGTTGGGCTCAGTTGTGGTTGAGGACTTCCTGCACTTTAGTAACTTTAAACTCATATTGGGTAGAATGCTAACTTTTGTTAATAAACTTTGTTCCATCATTGTAAGTATGTAAATGGAACATGGTGTAAGGAAACTGCCATTTTGTTCCATTTTTTTTCCTGAAAGCTGCACTTGTTTCCTCAACTCTGAGAAAATGTGTTGGCTTAATGCTTGAAGGATCCAGCATCGTTTAGCTGACAAAACAGTCTTCTAATTTCATCTGAGTTGAAATATGCCTTTTTAATTTTATGAAACTGCTTGTATTAATATTACACTATTGTACTTGCCAAAAGGAGATTTAAAACATGCAACTAATTTTGTTTTTCCTTAATGTTTAATTAGTGCTCTCTTCTGCAGTTGGCTTGCTCACAAGAGCTGCAGAAGAATTGCTACATCTGAAGATGATGCTGTTATGAGGCTGGGTCCTGTTTCTTCTTTTTCGGGGGGAACAAAAAAAAAAGAGAGCATATTTTTATACTCATAGGTGTCATTGTTCCCGCCATTATCCCAGAAGGCAACTTCTGCTTTTTGTTTTAAATACAAAAGTAGGTGACATTTTTTTCTTTGCTTTAAATGTTCTTTTACTTCTCAGTTGTAAAACAAAAATTACAGGTTGTAGGTTGTGCAAAGGAAAAAAAAAAATCTAAGCGGGGGCTGTAAAAGGAGCAAAACATAATACTTTAAACGAGGAAAATGAAATTTCCGGCACTTTTAAAGTTGTCTTAAACTAATGGCAGTTGGGAAAAATGGCTGACTAGCCTTGTGTAAAACGCCACTTTGCATTTTGTATGTGGCTGCAGGAATTGGATATGTCTAGTTTAATGAAAAAAAGGCCTGGGATAACATGATAGCAGTCTTCCAATATTTGAGGGGCTGCCACAAAGAAGAAGGGAGTCATCATATTTTCCAAAGCGCCTGAAGGCAGGACAAGAAGCAATGGATGGAAGCTAATCCAGGAGGAACCAACCTAGGACAAAGGAGAAATTTCCTGGCAGTGGAATGGCTTGCCTTCAGGGGTTCTGAGTGCTTGTGAGTTTTTAAGAAGAGACTGGACATCCATTTGAAATGGTATAGGGTCTCCTGCGTGAGTAGGGGGTTGGAGACCTCCAAATTCCTTTCCGACACCATTATTCTATTCTGTTATTTTTTTGTAACACTGGCTGAGATTATAGAGGTACTTAAAGACCTAAATGTGACAAATATAATCTTTATATTGAACTCTTGAGCGGAAGGTCGCTGAGTTATTTTGAATGATTCCTGAAAAAATTTTGCTTTGAAAAACTTGAGAACTTTCAGCCAGAGTTTTAGGACTTCTGCTTCTAAAATTAAAACTCTGGGAGGCTCTTGGTTGTGTTCAAGTCAGAGATCCCGTAGTTGAAATCTTAAGAGTTTGGGGAAGAAAACAGAACAGAGTAGCACATATGCATACATTTTATCATGGTCAATGATCCATGCACATTAACAGGCAAAGAATATAAGAACAAATATTTGATCATGTGAGATATTTGATGTGTCTTGACTGCTGCCATGGAAAATTTGGCAACAATATTACCGTAGTGTAGAATTAGAAAGTAGAAATCCTGTCTAGGATGTTGTTGCAAAAAGGGTAGAATAAATGAGTTCCTTTAGATCCCTTTGAAAACTGCAAAATACGGCAGTAAAAGAGTGACAGTTTCAATTTGTCCTGAAGCGCATGGAAAAATCAGTTCAAATAAAGGTTTTTGTTATTATAATATCCACTCAGCAAGGAAATGGATGGCAGAATATTGTGCCATGTCCCCCAAAGTCTTTTCTCAACCTGGGAAAAATGATAGGTCAAATATTTGCCTGCCTCATTGGGACCCCTTGTAATCCAGGTTCTACTGTTGTATGAATCCTACTGACCTCCCATCTGGTGTACCAGTTCCATAATATGTCATCAAACTTTATTTTTGGTGTAGTGACAATTGTATTCTGATATATGCTGTGATACTCATTAAAATAATATATATATATATATATTTATGTTTCTAGAGCATTTCTCTAGAATGATAGTCTATGTGTAGTGCTAGGCCATAAGAAGGTGGTATGTTTTTAAGCTTAGCATGATGCCTGAATCCATCCCTCATGGTTTAGTATTATGTGTCAGGTACAAGAAGCCAGGAAGCCAGGACAGAGTACACTTTTTAGAATAGGTTTAGAATGGAAAGTTGGTATCTTAGGTTAAGGTCTAAAATATATTCAGTTCCCGCATTCGTTTACCAAGGTGACTTTCTGCACTATAAAAAGAAAAAAAAAAGAAAATCTGGTAGCAAACTATTTTAAAACTACATCATGAGTTTAAAACTCATGATTTAGTCACATGTTTACTGGAAAAGAAGACTTTAATGCTGCAAGGAAATAGCTGGTGTGAGAACAGGTACCATCCTTGTGAAGGTACGTTCTTGAATATGAGATAATGTAAGTCTAGCATTAATGGGACCAGAATGATAGCTTCTACACAAGATCTTAATAACTAAGGAGATTTTTATCAAATAATGAAGAGTAAATGGCCAAATTCTTACTGATCCTTTAGATACTTTACCTCCTAAGCCTTCAACATTTATAGACGGCTTTCTAATTTGTTTGGGAACAGTTCATAAGCCAATGAAACTGTTGTAATGAAGAAATTGCATCTTGCCATAACCAGCTCCAGGCAATATTCTGGCTATTACATTTTGGAATCATTGACCTTTCTGAGCACTTTTCAAAGGCATCCTCATATAGATAATCTTACTATATCAAAATATCCTGCCTTTTATCCCCCTCTGCCCAGCCATCTGCCTAGATATTGCAATAATTCTATGAAAATACCTATTAAATTACACATTTTCTATGTGAAATATGTTTTTGCAATTTCTAAAGAGAAGCAGATGATTTAAATGTTTAAACTGGAACTCTATGTGGTCTAAAAGTTGTGTGCATATATATATATATTTATGCAGTATATATATAAAGCTGGCATGTACCATGTTAAAGTACTTTTTATTCCCACAGCAATAGATATTAAAATTCTATCTTGCCTTGTTCAAACCATTTTTTTTAAATGAACAAATCTTAATATACTTGATGCCTGCTTTTACTTTAATGGGTAGACTTAGAAAATAATGGGATTTTTTAGCCAATATACTTTGCCTATATTTCATCTTCATTTTTTAAATCTGTAAAAAATGCACATGTTCCATAGAAGCGTATTCAAACTATTAAACATGATACAGGTTAAGTTTTTGGTCAACTTTACAGAATCCAGTGCTTTGTAAGTATATGGTTTGCCAAATTAATTCTTAAATCAGACGAGTAATGTGAAGTATGAACTTCTGAAAAAAACATTCTGCTTTTCTTGCACCAAGTTTATGACTGAGTTAACAAAGGTTTTTTGAAATAGCATTTAACCATGGTTGGCTGAATAAGTGACACATATGGGCTCTCATATCATGCTAATCTCCAAAGTATGTTTTGTTTACAAATCACAGTGATGATGATATCCATTTGAGTCGTGTCTGACTCTTGTTAATTCTATAGGCCAGTTCCTTCCAAACCTTACTTGAGTTGTTCCTACGCTTTGGCTGGTGTCAGCTTTGATGGTAGCTACTTTAAAACTAAACCCTTCAAACTTCCTAATAGCTCAGTCTTTACAAATCCAACCAATACGTTTCTTGATTTAGTCATCATCTGGTAAAGAATTGGGATGGGAAAGCAAAGCTGGGCTCTCAACAGTTTGGGGGCATGATTAGGTTAAGTTGAATAGCTGGAAAGTGCCAAATGTTTTTCTGCTTCCTCAAAATGTTTCTGGTGTGTTCTAAACCCCAGTAATGCAATCTTGTTCCACTTTTGAAGAATTCTATCCAGTGCTTGATGTCTCCATTGAAAAGAATCTCTGAGAAAGATTAATTGTAGGAAGAAATTATGCTGGCTGATCATCTTACTCCTTGAGATGTACTGTATCTTTTCTAACTGGGCATTCTAATTTATTTTACACTCTTATTGTTAGATAAAGCCTTTGGAACTGAAGTTAAAAAAAAATCAAGATATAAACACTTTAGTACTTTAATGAACCAAAATAAACAGAGGTTTCTTCTGTATATTATACATGAAATGATAATTTATCTTACACTCCAGTGATGTTGTATAAAATGACTGTGTTTCTTTGGATATCTGGCAGCGGTTACTTCAGGAAATCCAGAGGCTAACAGTTTACTGAAAATACCATATATTATAAAATATTAATGGTCTAATGAAGAACAGAACACTAAACACAAGTGGAATTTCATTTTTTGGAAGGAAATGATTAATATGGGGTGAGCCATATTGTTTGTCGGCTTCTTGCCATTTAAAATAGATTGTCAGGGGAAATTCAGCTTAGACTTTGTTATTAGAAGCTTTATACTGAGCATTTATTACGACAGTCTTTTGTGTATACACTTAATATTCACACCGGTTTTATTACGAATATACATCCACCGAACTTTCTTCTTACAACTTTTCCTTCTGGGTTTTGTTTTGTTTTTTTTTCCAATATACAATTAGACATAGTCCTCGGCATACAATCACATTTGAGTCCAAAATTTCCATTGCTGAGCAAGGCAGCTGTTAAGTGAGTTTTGCCCTGTTTTACGACCATTCTTGCCACAAGTGAATCGCGCAGTTGTTAAGTTGGTTGTAAAGTGAATCTGGCTTCCCCATTCACTTTGCTTGTCAGAAGGTTGCAAAAATTGATCACGTGACCCTCGGGACACCACTTGCCAAGTGCCCAAATTTTGACCACAGGATGCTGCAACAATCATAAGTGAAAAATGTCATAACTCACTTTTTTTCAGTGCCATTGTGACTTCGAATGATCCCTGAATGAATGGTTGTATTTATTTTTTTAAAAAATGTATAGGTAATTTGAGGATTGTAATTTGAGGATTACCTGTATAGTTTTCTGTAGGGAATATTTCATATTGCGCTACCTTCAGTATTTCAGTAAGACATTTGCAAATCAGCCGAGAGGATTTTCCAAAACTAGGAAAAGATTGAAGCTCAGAGCCCTTCGCATAGAATAAGCTAGATGGACTGTACTCGTCTGACGTGCTGGTAAACTCCACTCTCCGTTGATAATGAATATTAAAAAGGTGTGTCCACATTAACCACGATTGTTAATCAGAATCAACCGAGAAGATGTTTGAAGAGTTTTGGAAGGGATCTGAGAAGGGATGTCAGTTCTTTCTTAATTGTGAAGATTTAGAGGAAAAGGAAGGCACTAAGCAACCATTTTAATTTTCAGCACTTCTGATCTTCGGTTAGAAATTTGCTGGGGAGTACTTAAACTTAGTAATCAAGTGCTATTTGTTTGTATTACAGTATGAAACCAATTTAGAAAAAAAAATGTAAATGGCTTTTAAATATCAATCTTTATTTTATTAAAACAGTAAAGCATATGGCCCACTAAAAATGGAGCAGCTCAGCAACTGTCTTCCAAAAGTTTCTTTGCTTGCATTTGTTCAGTGGAATTAAAACAGGGAAAAGTATTTTGCATATGTTGAAAACTAGATTCATCTGCGTGCGGTGAATTACTCAGATAATTAAAGTTGCCTGATACAATGAATGGCTTTAAAAAGGAAGAGAAATTGCTTAGACTTAAACACTGTAAGCATGTAATTGCACAGAATGGTATAAATTTATGTAAGCTGTTGTTTCTTTAATCTTAAGTTATACCCTATGTTGTAAACTAAATTTGTCTTGCCCCAGGGTACGGCTAGAAGTGAAGCTGCGTGTATTTAATAGTGCTTTTCCTTTGGATAAACAAGATTTAAACCAATCCTGCATTTTGCTTAAAACAAAAAAAAGGAATAAATGATCACATTTTGTTGTTGTTGTTGTAATGTGTTGTGTTGAATATTCAAGCACTGATTTGAGGCTTTCTAGTTGGAAAGTATTAAGCTGGGATGGCTAGTCTAGAGAAAAGAAAGACTAGGGCGGACGTGATAGCGGTATTCCAGTATTTGAGGGGTTGCCACAAAGAAGAGGGGGTCAACCAAAGGTGCTTTTTCAAGAGGCAACTGGACTTTCTGGTTTTTCTTTGAAGACGTTTCACTTCTCAAGGGCAGGACAAGAAACAATGGATGTAAACTAATCAAGGAGAGAAGCAATCTGAAATTAAGGAGAAACTTCCCAATAGTGAGGACAATTAACCAGTTGAACAGTTTGTCTTTAGAAATTGTGGGAGCTTCATCACCGGAGGTTTTTAAGAAGAGACTGGACAGCCACTTGACTGAAACGGTATAGGGTCTCCTGCTTGAGCAGGGGGGGGTTGGACTAGAAGACCTCCAAGGTCCCTTCCAGCTCTATTCTGATCGATATGCCAATTTCTTATTTGTGGGTAAATTCTTCACAACAAAATGCTTAAAAGTCTTCATGTCTTCAGCATCTCCCCTCTATATAGTACAGGTAGTCCTCAGCTTACAACAGTTTGTTTAGTGACCGTTAGAAGTTGCAATGGCACCGAAAAAAAGCAACATGACCGTTTTTCACATTTTAGAACCGTTGATCAAAATTGATCAAAATTGATCAACATTCAGATGCTTCAAAACTGACTCATATTTATGATGGCTGCAGCGTCCCGGGGTCATGTGATCGCTTTTTGTGACCTTCTGACAGGCACAGTCAATGAAGAAACCAGATTCACTTAACTGTCCTGTTAGTAACTTACCAACCGCTGTGATTCACAACTGTGACAAGAAAGGTCGTACATTAGGGCAAATCTCACTTAGCAACAGAAATCTTGGGCTCAGCTGTGGTCGTAAGTCGAGGGCTACTTGTCCTTGTCTTAGCAGGTGGAAGCACCTGTCTGTTCTTCTCTGTGTTTGGAAACCATGCAGAATCAGGCCCAGATATTTTTTTTTGGGGGGGGGGGG
>JANHFL010002566.1:80571-97653 GCA_032468155.1 Oxyrhabdium leporinum | reverse complement strand
TTGTGTTAATGCACAATTCTCAGGCTACATTTAAAGACAGACTGGAAGTTATGATGAAGGAAAATTAACCTCGTTAATTTTAATTGTCTTTGCAATTGTCAGGCTCTTTGGCAGCTGCCTAAAACCTGAAAGTGATTCTTTTCTATGGATAATTGTCATAGAATTCATTTTAGTAAGATTTATTTAGATGAAAGGGATGGATTGCAGTTAAGTTTTTCCTGATTCAATTTTCCGTTTGTAACTAGCATGCGTATTAGGAGAGACACTTTCTGGTTTCCTTTCTAACAGCCTTTCAGTGTGTTGAGATACATCACTTCATTGATAGGAAAGCTTGTAGATGTCTGTTTACATAACAGCCTGCTGAATCTTGGTTGTGATCCAGCTTTTATACCAATCCTGTGAAGGAAGAGCTTACCAACTGAACATGTCATGCAACTTCACGGCCAGGAATGATAACCGGTGACTTTGTCTGTCAAGTAGACACATATAGCGTTTCAGACCTCTTTCCCAGTTGGGTTAATATCTAGAATATGTTCAAGGTTAGGCTAATAAGAGAAACGCTAAGAAGTTTGTCTTGGACCTTCCAAGTAGAGAGAGATACCTTTAAAAAGGAAATTCGTAGGCATACAATATAGAGTCATAGTCTTTCTCTGTTTTCCCCTCATTCTGTCACCAATTTACCAGTCAAACATTACAATAGAGTAGGATTTAGATTTTCTCCCCCTTAATTTTCAAGAGAAGCCATATTTCAGCACGTCAGCAATATTATGTCCCCAGTTCCACTGAATTCCACATGTGTTGAGTTGTAGAAATGTTCATCAGAGTTTGAGTTACACGCATTAACTGCTTCCATTTTTGGCTTCCCATCTTCTGAATGGGAATCGGCAGTCAAGATCCAGTCAATGAATGATTTTTTTTTTTCAAAATCCTCATAAAATGGATATATAATAGCTTTCGCTTAAGGGGGAAAAATGGCCAACAGCAAGGTATTGAGATTGATGCCATGAACCAGATTCAGGTGCTTTGAGGCAGATTTGACAATTGTGGCAACTGCTGACCCATCATTTCTACAAAACAAAGATCTGCAAAAGTAAAACAGGAAGGGAAAATAACAAATCTCCAGCCATATTTTCCTGTATTATTATTGCTTTGAATCTTAGATTCTTAACTGCAGTTTTCCTGTAGTAAACATACCCTTTGGGTGTCTCTCGTTCTCTTTTTCACTTTCACTTAATTCAGTCGCCTGCTTTTGTTTGATATTTTAGAATTTTGTTGATCTGGTTTTTTTGTTGTGCAAAAAAACCCAAAAAACATTATTGATTGATTTTTTAGGATCCCAGATGACAGTGAGTGATAGGACATGTGTAAGAATCTCTTTTTCAGTGATAGAAGAAGAGATTGAATGACGGCAGATTTTTATAGCATCTTTGAACAGTACAAATTGCTACTATCCTCTTGTTCCTATAAGACTTACCTGCTGAAAGCCCACTGGGGCTAAAATGTTGTTTACTCTACTCTTGACTCTTACAAAAGAACAATAAAAAAGTGATTAAAATTTAAGTAGCCTTGAGAGATATTTTTTTTTCTGTATATCCAATTTCTTGACTGTTGATGTGCATTAAAAGTGGATCATTGCATAATACTATTATATTGGGCAATACAGGGCTGCCTTCTGTAGTAGCTAAGTGAAATAAGGACATTAATAATTTTTGTAAGTGTTCTAGAAGTAGATGCACTCATGTTAATGGCTATGAAGCATTATGACTTTTTTAGTGTTCTTTTTGTGGACAAACAGGTCTCAGCTGTATTCACAGAGAGACGAGAAATTTATCCATGTTAATATTTGGTTCAGCATATTTCAGATCTAACTGTATGTGGCCATGATAGGTATCTAGGATGTGGAAAATAGAACTCATTACTATGTTGGTTTAATTAAGTTTTTTGGGCAACAGTAGAGATTATACCTTTTCAATCTGACTTTGGTTTGGATTCAAATTTAACTTGGAATAAAGATGCTTGTTAATTCATAAATAGATCCTGAATACTCTTCTCCTACAGGCCTAGGAAGATGAATTTACTGAGAATTTAGTTCTGCAATAGTACATCTTTGCTTGACTAAGATGATCCATGGTTTGTTTCACATAGGCCCATTATAACAAGTTAGAAACTAATTTGTTACAAACATTTGAGCCCACACTTATGAATTTGCTGTTTTCCTTCTTCTGAATTTTTTTTGCTGCTTTTTAAAATGTCTTCCTGCAAACACTGTTTGCGGCATAAGAATCATTGCACGACTGGTATTTACCTGCATATATTAGAAGATGACTCCTGCTATTAAGCCAGCTTCGTACCCTATCTGTCTGCTCACACCAAAACTTCCACTGTGATATTTCTTAATGCCCAAAGAACTTTTTAATAATAAAGCTCTCGTCTCTGCTCTTGTTAATTAGGAACTGTCATTTGTAATTAGCTTACTGTAACTGCACGGTCTCTGTGAAATGATTATGAGATGAGCTTTGATTTTATTCTCTGCACTCTGCATTCTTCTAGAAAGTTTATTTAGCTAAGACTGCACTATCCAGTATAAAATCCAGGCCATGTCAGTATATGATACAATCTACTCCATCTCTGAAAAGTTTCTATTTATTATACACACCTGTCTTAGATATAAATAGAAAATATCTTTGACCTCGGATGCATTTAATGATATGCACAATAAGTCCATCAACTTTTATATTGATAGTCTCCCAAAATCAAATTCAACCGTTGATGATTTTGTGTCAATGTCATGTTGTCTTCTCAATAATATACATTATCCTTGACTTAATAACCAATGGTTTTCGAAGTTAGAACAGCTACACACACACACGCACGCACACATACACAGTATCACATAATTGCATTTGGGGCGCTTGGCAATCAGCTCAGTTGACTCAGTCTTCCATCCGTCCGAGATCAATAAACTGAGGACCTAGGTTGTTGGGGGCAATATGCTGTATCTGTAAACCACAGAGGAGTGTAAATTATTGTGAAGCGGTATATAAGTCTTAAGTGCTAGTGCTATTGGTATTATTTATGTTTAGTTCAGAAGAATCCCTGTCTGTCTCCTTCCAGAATCTTTTGGTCTGTAACTTCTAGAATTCTGAACAAGAATAGCCAAATTATTTCTAGGACACAAACTAGGCTTGGTTTTCTAAAATCAGAAGTATTGTATGGGGTATTTATGGTGGATTTCCCAACAGGGAAACTATTTATTTGGAAGGAAAAGTTTTTCCTTTACATTCTTTTTCTCTGAAAGCTATGATTCTATTAACAGCCTCCCAGCTGATGCTGTTTGCAGTTAAAACATGCTGCATGTAACATGCTAAACTACACTTAAAGTATCTTAACTCAAAGTAAAAGTGCTTTCTTGATGTTAATATATTTTGCCTGATTGGTTGTCTTTGATGGATTAGGATTACAAATGCTGACTTCGCTGAACCTATCTGACTTTTGAAAAAGACAAATTTCTGATTGCATTACAAAATGAAACATTTTATTTAAATACCCATGTCATAACAATGGCCAACAGTCTGTAAATATGATTCCAAATGGTTAGTGAACTCAATGGATAGGATATATGTTAATCTGTTTGTGTAACTTTGATGAATCTTTTGTAAATTGTCATTACTTTGGGATTCCTTGCCAAAGAAAAAAATGGAGACTAGTGGAGTGCACGTGACAATCCATTGGGGAGTAGGAAGAAAATATTAAAAATATATCATTTAATCTAATTATTAATCTAAGTTATATTAACCAACAGTTAACATATAGAATACACATCACAGATATTTGAGGGCTCTTTTATAATGTACATGACATATTAGTACTCTAGGTAAATATATTGGGGTGCCTGCTGAACCCTTTTTCCCCAAATTAGGATATTCAGTCAGAAAGGCTTGGCGTATAATGAAATGTGAACATTCGCATTTGTTGTATTTAACATATTTAACTATTTAAATTTTATTATTTCAAAAGCAGTTGAACTTCATTTCTAATATTCAGGTATTTTCCCCCCTTATTAATCATAGAATACTGTGCTTTGCTATTATTGTTATCCTAGCTAAAGAGAATATCATGGATTTTGAATAATGCTGGATGAGATCACGGTTGCTGAATATATCACAGATGCTGAATATTTACATCACAAAGGGGCTTAATTACTCTGAATTGTTGAAATGTCAAACATAATTAAGGCACAATTGTGTTTATAAAGTGGCCTTCCTAAGACTTGTTAGGGAGTCTGCACTGGAAAGCCGTAGGAAAAAAATGTGAAGATCTCTGTGAGAAAACAGAGTCTTTAGAAGCGAGAAATGTATTTTGATTGCAAACAGCAGTAAGATATGGCACTCTTTTGATAGCTCTTTTAATTTCTGAGTTATGGGAAAATTTGGTCATTTTGTTTTTTAGTTAGTTGATTTACAGGTTTCAGTTGTGTGATGACATGGTTAACCACTGCCTTACCAAGCCACTGAAATTCTGGTCTCAATTTTCATTAAGTTGTATCTAACTAACAGCATTCAGTAAGTTAAATTGATGGGAATGCCTCCTGTTTTATTACTTTTTGGAAGCAAGAGATTCAGAGGAGGAATTTGATTGTCCTGTTTTGGATGCTGGTGGTAAGTAAACATTATTGAATAGCTCCACCAGAACACAGGAGATGTTAGACTGATTTGAGAAAATTTACAATGCGGGGTTATGACAAAACTGTCAGAGGGACACCATCCAAACTGAAATGTCCAAGTGAAGGAAGAAGTTTAATTTTGACTTCCAAACCAATTTGGGGATGCTGTATTGGGGGTGGGATCCGATAATGATTGTCAGTCATCTTCTTGACCAATCTGGACACTGGAAGTCTTGCAGACAGTGATTCAAGGACATAGTTCTTGATAACAGATTTTTATTATAGGCACTCAATTCATAGTCATTAAGGAAGAAATCCAGTCATGCATAAGATGTAAGCTGTGTATAAAAGTTGGAGAATGAAAGTTTGAGCTTTACGTATCTCTTTTATACCTGTACCATGTGTAATAGCCTAAGAGCTTTTTACTTTTAGGTTGGATGATCTGTTGAAACCTGTGTATTTTTACTGTAATGAGCCAGTATAGATTTAAACTCTTTGTTTCTGATCCTGTTCGATCTGGGTCTTAGAAGCATGATTTAAAAAAAAAATCTACAAAGGGATTAAAGGCTCCAATCTGCTTAGAATGACTTTATTCCTTTGGAGTTATAATCATATCTCTCTTGAGTTACATGTCCAAATTGAAATGTTACACAGTCCTACGAAATAGGTCTTTTATGTAAGCATCTAGCAATTCTGCTAGCAAAACTAACTCTAGACCTAAGAAAAACAAGGGTCAGGGTAGGGATGAATGTTTTCAGAAAATTTTTTTATCCTTACTGAAATCTTTTAAGTAATATACCAAGTGATACCTTGGTACTCAACTGCTTTGAAACTCATCAAATTTAGTACTCAACGCATGTTGATGTGAAAATTTTGCCCCGCTATTCATTGTTTGTTTGGTACTCAATGCACATGCTAGAACATGTTAACGTTGGCTGCCTTGTGATTCACTACATTATGCCGTATGGGGAAAAAAAATTGTTTGGTACTCACCATTTTTGGTACTCATCACGCCTCCCAGAACTAATTAAGGATGAATACCGAGATACCACTATATTCTTCTGGTTCACAAAATGTGACAGCTTCATATGCAAAGAGTTAAATTATTCACATTAAGAATTCCTACAGTGGAAAGCAGATTGAATTTAATCGCTTATATCAGGGCTATAGGGGTATGAACACCAGTTTACACAGGCACAAGAGCACTAGCAGCTGTTTCTAAAATAGTGCACAGATGCAGCCAAAGACACCTATTGCAGGAAATATTTTCCCTTGCATTAGAGAAACAGAAGAAATAAAACATGAAGCGAATTAGTTTGAATTGCCTGTCTGCCTGTGTTGTACCTATTTTGACAAATATTCACCAGAATTATTCTTCATGTTGTTACTTTCCATTTTTCTTAACAAAGTTTACTGATCTAAATGTGGGGAACTTATATCTTTGATTGTTTCTAGTATTGTGAAGATAAAACAAGATATATGTAATTGATGTGAACCGTAATATGTAAATTCAGACTCTATTTTTAACATTTCACTCTACCACTCTACATTTCACTCTTAGTGATAGAAAGTTGACTTTTCTGATTGTAATATAAAGGGAGGGCAGATAAGGTTCCTGTGGATACATTATTCCCAGTCCTTGGTTTTCATTGGTTGCTATGGTTTTTACATTAAATATATTTACTGCAGAAAAATAAAGTGAATTGGAGATGGGGCATAACAGGAAGTAGAATGAAGCACTGGTTGAAGAGGAAAAATAATAAATTAGAAATACTTTATTTTTTACTTGGAAAAACAAGCAATCTTCTATTAAAAGAGAAATTTCACATTTCTCCGTATATTTTCTACTTCCACAGTGGAGTTAGGCAGAAAAGAGAACATTCAGTTGTTGTCTCCTGGATGATGTCCATCTAGGTGAATGGATTAGAAATGCAAGCAAGCAAAAAAAAAAACAACTGAGGGAAACCCCCTCACTAAATTTCTCCTTCACTGATTCTGAATGTGAGCCAAATGAATTAAGAGACGTACTATCCCAAAGTAGCTGAGTTAGCTGATATTTCCTCTGGCGAAAGAACTCCGAAGGTATGTAAAACAGCAAATCTATGATGACATTGGGACGTCCCTGATATGTGCCATGGGAAAACCTTGGGAGAATCTCATGAAATAGTTGCTATTAAGCAAAGCTTCACAAAATAAAACTGTTTAACCTGTGTGAGTGAGAAAACATAATACCGTGATCCTCCTTGCCCAGTTTATTCATTGCACACTTAATTTGTCACCCATTCTCATTGTTACGGTGTGTTTTTGTTGCTGTTCAGTCAGTAAGTCATGTCCAACTCTTTGCAACACCATGGGCCATAACACGCCAGCACCCACCCACCCCCGTCCTCCATTGTCTCCCAGAGTTTGCCTAAATTCATGTTCACTGCTTCAGTGACACTATCTGACCATATCTGATGATCCTCTGCCGTCCCCTTCTCCTTTTGCTTTCAATCTTTCCCATCATCAGGGTCTTTTCCAGTGAGTCCTTTCTTCTCATTTGATGGCCAAAGTATTTAAGCTTCGGCTTCAGAATGTGTCCTTCTAAAGATCAGCCAGGGTTGACTTCATTTAGGATTGATTGATTTGATCTTGCCGTCTAAAGGACTTTCAAGCATCTTCTCCAACATTACAATTCGAAAGCAGTAATTCTTCCGCCTTCCATCTGTCAAAGCCATATATTACTACTAGGTAAATCATAGCTTTGACTACAATGGTATGATTGCAGAAGATATTTGTCTTAGAAGCAGTTGGAAAACCGGTGACTCAAGTTACCAGAAACTTACTAGTATTGTGGTATTCCTAATGGCCTTCTGCCATAGTGTGTGTTGTATGAGTGGGTTTGATTATTTTCGGGAAGGATTTTTGTTTGTAATTTATTCAGTTTATTGAATTAATAATCTTTCTTGGGTTAGTTTTGAATGCTGAAATTGTTACTTTGGCAGTTTTATGCTGTTGTGGTTTTGAACACAATTCTTTTTAGCATTTGTAGTATATTAGAACCTACCTTCTCCATCATTAAGTTTCCATCTCTCTGTTTTTTTAATTCTCCCTGTGGATATTCATCATTTAAAAATGATCTCCTTTTTTTGCTTATGGTGGAGATACTGCTGTCCTCGTTTTGTGAGGCCTATGAGCAGTTGCTTTTATAATCAGATTGACCTGAATCTGTATTTTCCTATTTATTTCATCGCAGTAATTACTAATTTCATTTTTTAAACAGCAACATCCTTTATATATTACCGTAGCATTTAAAGGTGCAGTAAAAAGCATCTACTGAACAGAATAATTAGTATTTAACTGGGCAGTAACAGGGTGACATTACAAATGCCTGGGCTTCCCAAATGAAATTCTGAGAAAAACTAATTGAATTAGGAAGTCTGGATTTACTTCAGTGTTTGGATTAGAAATTGTTTGGGAATCTTAACTCTATTACCTTAAATTTGATGGGAAAGGAATATAAATATAATAATTGATATACAATTAACTGGAAGGTTTCATAGCAGGTCTTTTTGGAGAAATTCCTGGAAGTGTGATGCCAAAAATGTCAACAGGAACTTGATATGTTTTCATTGAGTTTTCAATCATATAGAGAAGGAACACATGGGAGCTGTCCTGAATTTGTTTTTTTCTTTTTTTTCTGTAGAAAAAAAAGGTGACTTCTGACCATTTTTCATACTTACAACTGTTGCAGCATCCCATGGTCATGTGATCAAAATTCAGATGCTTAGCCACTGACTCATATATATGACAGTTGCAGTGTCCCGGGATCATGTGATCATCTTTTGCAACCTTCTGACAAGCGAAGTCAATGGAGAAACCACTTAACAAGGGTGTTAGTAACTTTAACAACTGCAGTGATTCACTTAACAACTATGGCAAGAAATATCGTAAAATGGGGCAAAAGCCACTTAGCAAATGTCTTGCTTAGCAACATAAATTTGAGACGCAGTTGTGGTCGTGAGTCAAGGACTACCAATATACAAATGCCATCAGTGGAAATATTTTGTACCTGCCCCATCCCTCTCTAAGTGCATTTAAATGCGGTTTTACTCTACTGAAATCATTCTATAATTGAATGTGTAAGGTTTTATTCTTTGCTTTGTGTGCAAACGGTGCATGTCCTTGCTTGATCCCAGTCTGTATGATCAAAATAGGCCATGGAGTGTTCAGAAGACACCTTGTCTGTCAATTAAGATGGCACTATCATTCGCCGGATCGCTTAGCAGTTTCAATAAGACAAGAGATGCCATCCAGTTCACACCGTTGTGTTTTCTGGATCCTAGCCATTGTGAACCAGCATTTCTTTAATATACCATCTCCACTTACTTTTAAGTCCCCACACATCTCTTTTCATACTGATCTCTTTTCATACTGATGCAGCTTTAGAATTGAAAGGTGTTTATGAAATTTATTGTTGTGTGTCCGTCTGTGTGTGTGTCCGTCTGTGTGTGTATAGATATATATGTATTTGTTGAATCACTGAAGAATTTTACATAGTGGACTTTATCTTTCCAGTAACCAATTTTTTTTTTCCTGTGGTGTCTCAGAACTCTCATTAATTTTTCACAGGCTTGTGATGGATAGTTTTTATTTATTCACGTCTGAGATTCTGTTGCTTGAAAAGGGCTCATTTTCCAGCATTACATATTCATGGCTTGGGATAGATGGGGAAAGGAACTTATTATTAATATGTCACAGTGGGAAAGTTACTCTGGGTTCATTTGAGAACCTTGTTAAATTTGGTGCGGTCAGCAGACACTGCTGAAATTTTTCGATAACGCTTTATTGTAGGAGGCAAAAAGGGTCAGTGATTGTTTCTTGTCTAAACAAAAAGTCTGATAGTTTCTTAATGCATTTTCAGTGTTGTGGCAGTTGCAGGCGGGAGACTGTCAGAAGGAAGAACGTGGCTAAGCGTGATGTATTTAGAAGTTAGCACCCTAGTTGCTGAAAACATTATCATGGCTTTTTCACAATTAACAAAACCTATCTAAGGGTGTGGAATAGATCAGTCTACCTGCTGGAATGTTCAAGGTTGCTCTCCAAGCTTTCTGATGTGTGCTCGACTACAGTGCAGAGAGGTTTTAGTTTTGCTTTTATTGTTTCAGAAAAAAAAAATCCTTTATTGGTACAGGTCTATATGCTATTTGCTTAGAAAATCACACTGCAGATACAGAGAGATTATGGTTCACTAAAGCATGTGCTTGTCGCCTCCATGCTTACCACTTCAGTAGTGAGAAGTTCTGGATCCTAGTATTTATTTGAGTGGAGGAACCTTTTGGTAAGATTTACTTTATTGAAATAAATGGGATTCTAAACTCTGGAAAAAAGGCATTCTTACAAGGAAGGATATCCATTGTCCCAGCTTCTGATTCTTGGAGAGAAGTCCTGGAGAGGAGGTACCTTCAACCAAAACAAAAGTCTGCCTCTTTCAGGTTTCAGAACCAAGTTATCTTTATCCCATGGGTATATCTGATGTATGTACTCATTTATCTGTCCCCACTCACATCCTGTTAATTCAGAAATGTAAGGTCATTTTCTTGTGGAGGCTCAGGTAGGTATCTCAGAGAGGTCTACATTGAAGAGATGAAAAGTTTCAAAGGAATATGGGAGCATAACACACCTGAAGGCCATTGCACATGAGCAGTCAAAGATTTGTTCAAGTGTAGATTAATTAAACTGAAAATAAAGGAGTGTGAATTTGATCATGAAGAAAAGGGACTAAACACTTTTTCCTTGATGGAATCAATTATTTAAAGAAGGACAGGTTTCTGGAAAAAAACTTTTTTTTTAAGTTTCCTGAGCCGAGCAGAGATTTGGACTAGAGGATTACACTAACACTTTGATTCTAGGATTTGAATACAAAAATATTGATTCCTACTAAAATGCCATATTGGCTGTTCGTAGAACTTTTCACTTCTTCCCTTTGGAGGAGAAAAAAGACAATGCCTTGAACATTGTAGTTAGAATTGTTTGTAATGCTGAGGTCAGTCAGGTACCAGGTATCTACCTTGGGAAGCTCAAATTTAGGGAAGAAAATACAGATTTTTCCCATCATTCCCTTCCTCAACTAATTGAAAATAAACTAGTATTTTATTTAAAAAAAGTGTTATTGAAATACAGAAAATCTGGATAGTTTGAGGGTATTTATTTTTTTATTAATCAAATTGTAACTGGTTCTTAGCGACCACATATAATTCCTCCATGCCAATCTGTCCCTAATCTGGGTTTTCAGGTCTTCCGATGACATACCGTTGCTGTTGTAACTGAGTCCATCCACTTTGCCACTTTTCTTTTCTTCCAGTTTTTCCCGGCATCAGAATCTTCTATATATAGCTAGGTTGTTGCATAATGTGACTGAAGTAGCATAATTTGAGTCTGGTCTTTTGTGCCACAAGTGAGTTGATTTGTTCAATGATGCATTTGCTTTGAAGGCTATCTATGGTATTCTCAGGAACCTTCTCCAACATCAAAACTCATTACATAGATACATAAAAAATCATCCTTTATCCAAAGTTCAATACTTTCCCTTTTGACGACCTGTAATCTCTTAATTTGGGATAGAATCTGGGTAACTGCGTGGAGCTGAGCATTTACTGGCTGGATGCCCTTCCTGGCACCTATGTGAAGTTCACAGTACACAGTTCACGGTCACAATATAGTCTCTTGCACCCTAGGAGAGAAATATCTGTCGCTACCTAGGATTGAACTCTCTTCTGAGTGGGAAGCAAGAACCTTCATCACTAAGGTCTCATGGCTCTCACTGAAGTTCAGTACATAGATAGATAAAAACCATCAATTTGCACACTTACTAATACTGTTTGCATACTAACTAATATTTACTCAGGCCCTATTTGAGAAGTCTCTGCCTACAAAAAATTGGCTACTAGGTATTGGTTGATTGATTGATTTTCTGACTGCTTGCTACCCTTCTTGAGACATTAGGGAAAAAATACTGTTATGTATTATCAATAGAATATAATGGAATTTAATGCATATTAAGACAATTTCAGTGTGCATAATTTTTGCTCCTTTTGTTTTACTATCTTGTAAGCTACCTTGGAGATCATTTGATTGAAAGGCAAGTTATAAATCTTTAAAGCAAACACATTGAAGGGGCATTCTTGTAAATCAACTGTTGTGGTTGGTAGCACAGTGTGTTTCTTATCTGTGTTCAGTACTAGATTTATTGTTTTGTATCTCGCACTGAATATTTTATTGCAGAAATATGACTCAAACTATATGAAGTTGAAAAAAATAGAAACAGCCTCTTTCCATAAAGCTCAAGTTATGCTGCCTTCAAAACACGGCGACGGTGCTTGCATTTTGTGTTCATCATTTCTTTGCGTAATTTTGGTAATATTTAAACACAAAAAGTAAACGGAAATAAACAGAGGGGAAAAAGAATACAATAGGGGGCAACAGTAGAAAATGGCACTTGATCTAAGTTGAATTGACAGAGAAAATCAGTGTGCTCTGTAGTTGGATGTAATCATACACAGGTTGGCAAAAGTTTGTGAAGTACATTGTAAAATACCAGGTGCTCTTCAAGAATTATTGGGAATAAAGAGGAGGCTGGCCCACAGCAATCAAACATTCAAAGGTTTCATTGATACAATCTGTTAATCTGCTGTGAAATAGCAGAGGAAGGGATGAGATTTCCATGTTTAACTGACCTTTTAAAAATCAAATCAAATGTATAGTTAGTTCTCACGAGGAATGCTTGAAAACATACGTTTGGAAAGAGTAAGTTGTGAAAATTTACCTTGAACTTAGATCTACCTTGTTCTGTGTCCTTAGTCTTCATGTTCAAGATTCTTTAAACAGATAACTTTGCTTATCTCATGTACACTTACTCACCCATTTACATGCGTATATACCCATACAGTACAGCCTTCATATAAATGTTGATCAGATACAATAAATACTTTCCAGTGCCTAGAAATTATAAGTCATGCATGTGTCAACAGTATATTATAGCTGTACGGTACAATTAGCCCCTGAATACCAATATGTCCATGGTGATTTGCAGGAGAATAAATGATATGCAATACAATAAATGAACATACAATATGTAACCACAATGTTCCTCAGGATATTTGTAAAGGAAGAGCTTGACTGATGAACGGTCTGCCAGTTAAGTAGATTTTGCTTCTCTTAGTGTATTGCAGCTGGATTATGACTTTATGTCATTTCAATATTACATTTTGAAGTGGAAAGCTGGACTCCTCATGATGAATAATCTGGCTGGGAGAAATACAGTTGAATAATAATCCATATCGCAAATAACTTTCACACCAGGTTTTTTTCCCCCTCCCTTCTGTACTGTTGCATGTGTAATGATGATTTGAAGAAAAAAAAAGGACCGAGCTGTTGGTTTAGGTGTTTTACGATGCTATTTATTTATTATAAAGGAACTGGGCAGTGAGAAAACGGTGGTCTATTAAGAGTTTATGAGTGTGTGCATGTGTATAAAGTGAAATAATATCCAGCATAATATGAAGTGACAATCAAAATTACAGCTTTTCTGTTGCCGCAAGGGTACTTCTGTGCCAAGTATAGTAATATTGTTGTAGCAGTGTTCGAGGGTTGTCAGCAGTTCTCTATAATCTGCAGAGAGTCATAACAATGTATGGAAGCAAGAAGATTTCTGTCAAGGGAAATACTATAATTTTGATATATATTTCTTGGTGCCAAGCCACAATTAAACAGAAGGCAATGGGGGGAAAATTCTTATTTACCCAACTTGGAATATGTTGAATAATTAGCCAAATTTATTTTTGTTAAGTTTCAGAAAACTTGGCGGGTGATTAAGCCACACATCTTGTTCAGTCTCAATTATATTTAGGCCCAATTAATTTTTTGCCTCCCTTTAATGATGTATCTAATTCTTATTGACACTTGGTGTCATACACAATACCTTCGGAGTTCATTGAGCTTCAAGTTGTTCTTTTGGGCTGAACTGTGCTAAATTTAGCAGCTGGGAAATTGACACACATTTTAATCAAGAGGGTGAGAACATGGGATCTGACCCCAAAAGCTTTCTTTCTTTGGGGTTTATTGCACTTTCAAAATGTGAAGGGTTTCCAGAAAATACTTCATTGGCTCCGTTTACACATAATAATAAATAATTAATATATTATTAAACCCTAGTAACCTACGTTATGGGTTGAAGTATGCAGCTGATAAGCTTCTACTTAATGATTGTAGGAGTGGTTAAAAAAAATCAGGAATACAGAATTCAGCGTCCCACAATTATGGTTCATTTTTGTAAATTAGCCAAAAGGTTTATCAATTATAATCATGCAAATGAAAGTAACCATAAACTATTCATGTCTGGTTGATTTACCAGCTCTCTCTCTTTCCTTTCCTTTTAACACAACATAGGTCTTGATATGTTGTCTTCGCTGAGGATATATTGTATTTGCTAGAAAATTCTCTACTGGCTACATTTTGGAATCCGGATTCTCATTCCTACTTCTCAATAAACTTTGATTAAGCTAGACAATGCCTTATGAAGTCCTTGGAGCTTGGTTGATTGCTTGCAGATCTTTTACTACGCAACTAGATAACATCATCCTTGCCTATTGTATTACCTAGTTGGGGCAGGAAACCCTCTGGCCCGAAGCTACCACCAAAATAAATTGACCTCCTATCTGCATATTATTAGGCTATAATTGCAATTCTTTTTTTTCCCCCTTTTTTTTCATGGAGACAACACAACAGCTGTTTTTCATAGAGCATGACAATTCCTGTATCACAAAATAATGAATATTAGTCTTATGAGAGCATAAATGTGTGTCTCCTTTGAAAGCTCCAATATTCATTTCGTGTTTCCGAGACTCATTTTTAAACAATAGGAAATCCTACATTTGGGATTTGGGGATATATAAACTTCATCTCAGTTTCTAGCCCCAACATGAGTAAGACCTGGTGAGGGATGCAGACTGTGGTTGCCATATTTGCAGTCTCTCTCGGGCTGCATTGTATGAAACCAAGTTATCAAATGAAAGGGGTCTTTCAGAAAGCTCTGTTAATGTGCTTTTCTTTAATTGAATAAATATATTACACAGCAGGGCAGGTTATTTTCTTCTTGGCCTTACTGTTTCAATTTGGAAGCAGACACAATTTTCTTCGGCTGATGAGGAATGCAGTATCTGAATTTGGTTTCCTGCCGTTTTCATACGTTAAACAATATACTTGGACATATGCTTTTTCATTGCATGCCAATCCCTTTCCTTTCTTTTTTTCTTTTTAAAGAGACCAGAAAATGAAATACCCCCTTCCTTGAAAACAGTGGTGTTACTCTGACAACAGTGGGCTGAGCTGCAAGTGAATCTCAAGATAGGATTATAAAATATAGATCACCCTCTAAAGCTTTCCTTTATTGATTATTGCAGTTGACATATTCTTGTCATTTGTAATCTTCTGTCCATTCCTGTGAGCTGGGAACACTAAAGTTAATTGTGGCCCGCTCATTTGCATTAATCTCACCTCTGAAGGGTACAGTAAGTCATTAATATCTTGTCATGATGAATTATCACAAATAACATTCAACATATTGATTAATGATCTCTGAGCTTTGTATCTTGTTAAACATGTTGTTATCACTGTAAACTTTTAGGCAAATACCCATTGTAGTAGGGAGATATATTGTACTAGAACTATATGTTTGGAAAAGTCCATTATAAATTTTGCATAGCCCACTAAAATCTGACAATGTTTTGCTGTGAGTGCAACGGAACACTCTTGTTGCAAATGTGAGGTCCGAATTCCTCTTGTTGAAATACTTTACTTATCTGGATGATAAAAAATATGCCAGTGAAAATTGACTTAGCAATCTATTTCACATTGGCACTGATACCGGCAATATAGTATCTGAAAAGAATTAAATTTCTTTCTTTAAAAAGTTGAATGTTCAGCTCCCCTTCATTGTTTATTTACTTAGTTATTAAATTTAATAAATAATTTATTTATTTATTTATTAAATTTATATGCCTCCCATGTATCCAATAGGGCAAGTCTGTTCAGCTTACAGATTATAAAAAGATAAAGAGATAAATAGCAAAGCAATTTAAAATTTAAAATTATGCACACTGAAAATTTAAAACTATGCAAAGAACCAGAACCGAGAAGATGGACGTGATGGGGAGCCTCAACCACCTTCAGTGGTGAGAACCCCATAGGGGCCCCAAGCCATCCAGCAAAACCAGGTTTTGTCTTCTGGAAAGACTTAAAGGTGGGAGCATTTCTCATTTGCAGTAGTAGACTGTTCCTTAGAATTGGGTCCACAGCTGTTCTCCTTAACCCCAACCACTGGAATTCCTTGGCCGGGGGGGAGGGTCTGTATCAGGCCTCTTCTGCTGTATGAGAGGGGCAGGCTAGTCCTATTGGGGTGATTAATTAGAATGGCTTTCAAAGACAGAAGTGATGTAATATAAATATGCCTTCTGTCTGTTGTTTTTCCTATTACATATCAGACTGAGTTGCTTGGTCAAATAATGCCCTTCCTTCCTTCCTTCCTTCCTTCCTTCCTTCCTTCCTTCCTTCCTTCGTTCTCTTTCCTTCCTTCCTTCCTTCCTTCTCCTTCCTTCCTTCCTTCCTTCCTTCCTTCCTTCGTTCTCTTTCCTTCTCCTTCCTTCCTTCCTTCCTTCCTTCTCCATCCGTGGAGGTTTTTAAGAAGAGACTGGACAACCGTCTGTCTGGAATAGTGCAGGGTCTCCTGCTTGGGCAGGGGGTTGGACTAGAGGACCTCCGAGGTCCCTCCCGGCTCCATTCTGATTGCTTTGCATCCGTTCTCTCCCTCCAGGGGGAAGAGGAGGTTCAGGAGACCCCATGTGAGGTCCTTTATCGGGCCATGCTGTACAACCTGCCGCAGTATATGGTGAGTGTTGGATCTGCGCCTGTTGCATTTATTGGTTTCATTTTATTTCGTGCCGCGGAGCAAAATGCAGCACAACACCTAACACTTCACAGCAGCAATCTAGAAGTGGCCAAGTTAGCCCGGCTGAGGAATTCTGGGAGTTGAAGTCCACGGGGTCTTAAAGAGGCCGTGTTTCGAGACCCCCGTTTTTGAGCCCACTTTTGCCTTGCTTGCTCCTTCCCTGCTTCAGATAGCCCTCTTGAAGATCCTTCTGGCTGCGGCCCCAACTTCAAAAGCCAAGACCGACTCAATCAACATCCTGGCAGACGTGTTGCCGGAGGAAATGCCGTAAGTGGGGAGCGCCCCGGAAAAAGCGACGGAACTACTCCGATCATGCTTCGGCCTGAATCCTGGGAATTGTAGTCCTGTTACGTCCGCAGGAAGCCACACTTGGGATTTCTGAAAATCTTCATAGATACTCCAAGTTGGGGGGGGGGGGGGGGATACAAGCAGCTGT
>JANHFL010002566.1:55959-75756 GCA_032468155.1 Oxyrhabdium leporinum | reverse complement strand
CTATCCATCCATCCATCCATCCATCCATCCAATCTCTCTCTCTTTCTCTTTCTCTCTCTCTCCCTCTCTCTCTCCCAACTCTCTCTCTCTCTCTCCATCCATCTATCATCTATAGTTTTATGTATCAATATGTTTGAATGATGCCTATGTGAGAAATAGATGGAAAGGGATGGGCAACTACTCTGCTTCTATCTACTACAAGGTCTTAGAAGCCCACTGGTGATGCCTGAACCTCAACAGATCTCCATAGAGATTTTGTGGACTTTGATGTGAAAATTTTCTCATGTGCAGTTCCGGAGACATATTAGGAGCTCACAGACTAACTTATATAAATGAAGGGAACACAAATCAGTACGGATTTTCTCGGTCTACCCCAGAAGTATATCTTCATAAATAATCAATGATCATTGCTATGTAATGAATGCCTATGTACATATTATTAATTGATTAAAATCCAGTCAATGGAAGTTGGCAGAGTTTCTCCCAGAGACAAAGTTTGGGTAAATGGTGGTAAATAACTTAGCTGAAAGTTACACAATATCAGAGAAATGAATTCAGTTCTATGAACATTCGTATGAATATTTCAATCGGTTTAGCTCAGTTAGACTGAAAGATGTAGGGTTATATGAAAATACTGAAGCGAGCTTCTTTCTCTAAAGACTCTCCAGGAACTACATATTTGCATTTGTCCATGACCATAAATTCTTTCTATATACTCAATTAGCAGATCTTGTCTCATCAGAATCTACATGTCAATTCTGCTAACGGTAATTGTTTATTTATGGTTTTTAACCTTGAAATTTAAGGTTTGATTGCAGAACCTTAGAGACAACTAGATTTAAAATATTTATTTTCCAGCTAGAAATTGCACAATCCAGATTACATTTTGGAATACAGTGATATGCATTTGGAAATGTGCAAATTATTGAAGAAATGCTGTTTTACCCCAGTTAGAGTAGATCTCAGAGAACTACTTAGAGCCGTGGTGGTGCAGTGGTTAGAGTGCAGTACTACAGGGTACTTCTTCTGACTGCTGTCTGTCTGCAATTTGGCAGTTCGAATCTCACCAGACTCAAGATTGACTCAGCCTTCCATCCTTCTGAGGTGGGTAAAATGAGGACCCAGATTGTTGGGGGCAAGAGGCTGACTCTGTAAAGCACTGTGAAGCGGTATATAAGTCTAAGTGATAGCGTTATTTACAATAGTGATTCACTTAATAACTGTAGCAAGAAAGGGCAAAATGGGCAGAACTAGAAAATTTGGACTCAGTTGTGGTTGTCAGCCGAGGATTACCTATATTATGTTAGTGAAAAAGCTTCTTTTCCTACGCTGTACTCGGACTTTGAAAACCCTAATACTTAACAGGCTCTTTCTTAGCTTTTTGTATCCTTTCCAGCTTGGAGGAATACAGTGATGTTTCTTATTGCTTAATCCTTATCAGAGTAAATAATTAACCAGGGTTTTGCAACACCACACCGGTATTCAACAGAGGCAAAAATAGTCCTGGAATACTTCCAAACAAACTCCAACCTGCTCGTCAAAGTTTATACTCTTCGAGTAATTTTTATCGTAAGTTTGACATTTGTGGGGTTAAGTATTTTGAGAAAGGGAAGCAAACAAACCCAAAGCCTTTCAGTACTGAAATTTAGACGAGGCATATTCAAAACATGATTCCTTTCTTTATGTTTAAAATAGAAAAAAAATGTCAAGCACAGGAAATCAGGAGCCATGGCCATTCCAATGAATATAGGTAGCCCTAAACTTACAACCACAATTGAGAGCAACATTGATGTTGTTAAGTGAGACATTTGTTAAGCGAGTTTTGCCCCATTTTACAACTTTTCTTGTCATGTTTGTTAAGTGAATCACTGCAGTTGTTAAATTAGTAACATGGTTAAGTGAATCTGGTTTCCCTATTACCATTGCTTGCAAAAGGTGATCATATGACTCCGGGATATTTCAATCATCATAAGTGTGAGTCAGTTGTCAAGCATCTGAATGTAAATCATGTGACCATGGGGATGCTGCAATGGTCATAAATGTGAAAAAATCGTCATAAGTCACTTTTTTCAATGCCATTGTAATGTAGAATGGTCACTGTGTGAACTGTCGTAAACTGAGGACTACCTGTACAGGTTTATTATAGGCTAACACTTTCTACAATAATCTAAACTAATCATGGTCAAAGCAAATGGACGGTAGATAAGGATAAATGGAATTCAAGATTGCCTGGATTTCGATTTCTTGTGAGCACGAAGAGACGTAAGGCTGATGATGTGCTTGACCCCTCCCTCGGGCTCAGCCTGATCATCTCCTACATTTGTTTTTATTTTTCTAAGTTTCTGGAAAAAAATGTAAAACTGGCTAACTCAACCAGCCATCAATAAGGCAACCAGTAACTCTCTCCCCTATTTATCCTAAACTCTGCTTCTCTTTTCCTTTCAATCATTTGTTGGTGAACTGGCGGTTTTACTTGAAAGTTGAAAGTGAATTGAATGGCTGGTAACATTTTCTCTGAGGCTTTAATGAAGAAAACATCTGGAACTTTCCATATTCTACTATGTAGAAAGAGAGCCTTTCATTTTATTTTCATTATCTAAATATGGACAAAGTTTAGAGTGGCATTTACTCTTAAGAAAAGGTAATGTCCCTCTCCCCTCCCCCCCCCCCACATCCCACGGGAAATAGGGATGTTTGCAACTCAAAAAAATCAGCATTTGTGGACTGATGAGACAGTTTTATTTTTAATGAATGTAAATGATAACAATGAACTAAGCACTGTTTGTGCAACATTGTTGCAAGGCACATTTTAAAATACAATAAGAGTATATTACTTTACAATGATTTAGTTCAGGAATTTATGCACTCGAATGAATGTGAGAGCCTTGGGTACAATTCATACAGTATATTGCCTCTCGGAAGACTTTATGTAAACACTTTAGGATTCAACTGGGAGTTCATATGGTCAGATAGATTAAAATTTGTCCAGCCCTTACTTTTTATGTTCATTAAACTTATACTCTTTGGATGTTTTGCCTAACTTTTATGTTTGAGGCCTTAAAGTATATTGAGAAAAGGAAACAAGGATCCAAGCGAAAAGTCCTAACACTTCTGAAATATATCTTTGGGGAAATATTTAAGAATCACTTTTTTAAATAACTTCAAGGATAGCTGGCTGCATGGTTGAATTATCAAATTTTCTGGGTGACCTGCCTTTGTTCCTAGTGTGTAAGTGGACCTTGTGTGCTTTTATCAGTTAAACAACGATCAGTGCTCTTTTATCTCCAACCGTAGAATCATTATCCCTGTCTAGAGTTAGTTGTGTGTTTTGTCTTCGATCTACAGTAGACATATATACTCTTAGGTGCTTCCACTGAAGTTATTGATGTTTTGATGGAGCTTTGTTCTGTTCTTCCCTGACTTTCTTGCCGGTGACGATTTCTTCCCTTCACTGTCTGCCTCCTGGAAGCTTTTATGACCGATGCAAGGGGAGGAGGGGGGGCTGGATGAGGCTTCTTTTCGAGGACTTTTTCAGAAGTTCTGAAAACGTTGGTAAACAATTTGATGAAGGTGTCAAAGGGGGGCATCCACTGTAAAATGAAGAAAAAGAAAGGGAAAAAAAAGGCCCATGGCATGTTGAGGAGAATAAGAAATGGTTGTTGAAAGTAGAGATGCCAATATCTTAATGCCTTTATGTAAATCAATGGTGTGACTGGGAATATTATGTGCAGTTCTATTGCCTCATCGCAAAAGTAGATGTGGTGCAGCTAGACAATGTTCAGAGCAATTCAGAATATCATAAGACTGGAGTTGCTTCGATCTGAAGAAAGGTGGAATGTGGAAGGCGTATGCGGGAAGCCACAGACAAGATTTTATAAAATGTGTACCTGAAGATAAAATGGAAAGAATGTCATAAATAAACTTCAGTAATCTTTCTCCCCTCTCCCCCCAAAAAAAAATATTTCATCAATGATCAGAACAATAAAAGAGTAGGATAGCAAAATTTTATTATCACAACATAATAAAAAAATATTTCAAAATCACATGTAACATTCTAATGATGCAACATGTAACACAACTCATCCTGAGCATAGTATTTATTCATCATTACAATTTAGCTACATTATATGTGACATTAGGTTTATTATCTGCTAATGCGAAAGCAAAATTAAACATATCTGTTTGCCTTGTTGCATTCCAACAAGAGAGAGAGACCAACAACTACTTTGATAACACGAGTAATATAAAAAACTGCTGGGTTCCTTCTATCAAATTTGAATCACATTTTCTTCTGGAAAAGGGAATTTTAGCTGATCTACCACCAAGAAAACCTAATGTGAATGGCCTCTGTGCAGACACCCTGAGCCAACAGATTATATTTCTCATTTACTTTCTAATACCAGTTTTAGCTATGGAGACATGGGCTTGTTAGGTATTGCAAAGGCTGTAGTGAAAAATAAGTTTGAAAGCTTTCATTACTGCAGAAATATAAGCTTGCCACAGTTCCCTTTGATATCACATGACACGTAATTCTTGAGCAAAGAAACAGCAAAGAAAATACAGACCCTTCTAATGCAGAGAGCAGGATGGTGCAAAATCTTTTAAAATGTTAAATATTTGAGCCTATCATGACTTGTCCCAACCTTTCCAGATGGATTTAATGCTCGGGAATAAGCTCCGTGTCTTGTCTCCCCAAACGACTGCCTTCAGCTACCATTTCATTGTTCTTGAATCATATGGCCCTTCAGAATAATTGATACTTCTACCATACTTTTTAAAGGCCATACCTGCTACATACCATACCTGCTAACTCAAGAAATGGCAGGTAACTAATCAATGGTTTTTCAGGACTTTTGGAAGGGGTTAGGGTTAGGAAGAGATTGGACAACCACTTGTCTAAAATGATATAGAGTCTCACAATGGGAAAGTATGTGGATGGAGGGTTTAAAATTTACATTCAATTATAATCTAAAATAAAAAAAAAAATAAGATGATGTACCATTGGTATTTAACACCAGATAAGTTATTTAAGATGTATAAAGTTATGTCAAATAAATGTTGGAAAGGTAAAAGTAAAGAAGGGACTATTTATCATGTATGGTGGACATGCGATAAAGCAAAAAAAAAAATAAAAATGGAGCATGATTCACATTTTAATACAGAAAATTATGAAAATGGAGATAAAAATGAAACCAGAACTTTTCCTTTTGGGCCTAATGGAAAAAGAACTGGAGAAAAAAAAATTGGAACTTTGTTATTATATATGTTGACAGCAGCGAGACTATTGTATGCACAAAAATGGAAGGACACTTTGATTCCTACTATGGACGAATGGTTGCAGAAGTTGATGGAGTTGGTTGAAATGGCAGAATTGACTACTTTGATTAAAGAAAAGAGCACAAGTCCTTTTGTTTCCACTTGGAAAACCGCTTCTGAACTTCATGCTTGAAGTGGAAAAGAATGAATCTTTGATTTGGGGTTTTACCGAGTAGATTGATAGAACTTTACAGAAATGGCTGGTTCATATTATTGTGAAAAAGCAAAAGGTTGTGATTTGATGTCAATGCCTTATTTTACTGCAGCAGAGAGAGCCGGAAGTCAATGTTTCTTTTTCTTTTCTTTTTTTCTTATCGTTCCTCACTTGTCTTCCCCCTTCTCCTCTCCACTGCTTTTCTGTTTATTTTTGTATTTTGTATTTTACAATAAAAATGTTAAACTTCATGAAATGGTGTGGTCTCCTGTTTGAGAAGGGGGTTGGACTAGAAGACTGCCATGGTCTGTTCTAGCTGTATACTGACCGACACTATACCCACAGTGGGTAACATCATGCTACTGCAGCAGAGTCCTAATCTCTTATCAACTAACCACTGGTGCAAGAGTGGTTTTATGTATTTTGTACATAAAAAGAAAGACCTTTTTAAGCTCTTCCCCTATAAGAAAGGGCAAGTGCAAATGTTGCCTTTTGTTATTTTCAGATCCAAAGTAACAGAGGAAAAATAATAAACAATTCCTCTGATACATTGGCTTGCAAAATCCACATTAAAATTGCAGAAGACTTGTTTCTTAACAAGTTGCTGCTTTCGTGCATTTCACCCCACCCTTGGCTTTTTGTAAAGGTTAAAGCTTTGGTCCATATTGTTCTTTTGAAGTCTGTTTCTTAAGTGGCAGGATGGCTCACTGTGTGCTGCTTTTTAATTTGTTTCCCTTAACTAAAAAAAAATTGGTTGGGAAGCAGCAATGCTGCTTTAATTCTGCTTTCTGTTAAAAAAATGGCACCGTTTCAAAGATTGTCGTTATGTTTTTGCGCTCTCTAGCTAGCTAGGCAGGCTGTGCTGGGTCAGTGGTCTGTGAGTTATTTATTTTGATTCCTGCTGTTCGTCAGTTATGAGACATTATTGGGTTGCAAAGTACTTTTCTTCTTGGCAATTCTGCAAGACAGGTCATTATTTCCATTTTGCTGTTCTTCAGTTGCATCCAACTCTACATGGCCTGATGACCATTATTTCACCAGGATTGTCCACTGGGAACTGTTTGTTTAAGTTCCGGTAAGCTCATACAACTGTATGTTGACAGCAATAGTATCTAGCCAACTTGTTCTTCGTTAAAATCTTCTTTGATTGATGACCTGAATTCTTTGTAGGCATTTTAGGACTTTTACAATGACCCACGCCTTCCAACTGTATATCCAAAATACTCTTGGTTGGTTATTTGTATTTTTAATACTTGTGGTCCAAGGACATCCAGTTATAGGAACAGGAAATTAAAGTCAGGAAAGTTAACATAATAACATGTTCAGTTCAGAGCATAGGAAGGCTTGCGTAGACAGTTGAGTGATCTGTTTAGCTTGGAACTGCCTTCATGAATTTGTTAGCATTTTTGTTGGAATTCAGATAGAAGTATTTCTTAAGTCTACTTTATGATGCAAAGAATCAAATTTAGGATAAAACTCGTATGTTATTTCATTGGTATTTGGTACTTTGTTATAAGGGGGTATCTCTCTCTCTCTCTCTCTCTCTCTCTCTCAAAAGTTCAAGGAGGAAAGTGGTACTAAAATTACAGAATGTCTTTGTGGTTTGCCATGCTTTATGTCAAACAACAGAGATGGCGTATATGTCTCTGAGTAAAGGTAGAAATCTAGTTCATCAGTGGCAAGATATGGATTCTGTTACAAAATGTATTGCACTATTTATTTTCATTTAAATAATTTGCAGTCTCCCTTTCAACAGCTTGCTCTGCAGTATTTTAAGACAGCCATAAGATTTCTCTAAAACAAATTGTTGCCAAAATAAAGTAAGATAAAACGAAATGAACCATTACACTACCAGATTATAAAAGAGATGTTTTAAAAAAAGTGTTCAGCAAATGAGACATAAAAAACAGCATTCAATTCAATAGTGTAGGTCCTTACCTCACATTCAAATGTTACCAAGGCAACTGCCAAAGTGAAGCATTTTCTTAGACCATGAGCCTGGGCATTCAGTGAGCCTTTTCTCATGTTGTTGTTTTTTAAACTGGACAGGTGACTATCATGGTAAATATTCTTAAAGTAGGAGTTTTTTGTAAGTGCAAGCAAAGTTTGTGAACTATTTACACCGCCTGACCCACCCTAATGCCAACAAAGCAGGAGATACTTAGATGTGACAGGGAATATCATTCCAGAGAGCAGTCATTGGGACAGAGAAGAGTGGGCCAACTTTGTGAACCAAACTGATTCCATGCAAATCATGTCAGGTTTGATTTTCAGTATGGGCCAAAGGAGAAAACTGGTTAAAAGCTCTTAAGAAACTGCTAATTACCAAGAGTTAGGCAGCCATACAGATCAGATCACATCAGATAGATAAATAAAAAGGTATTACTGATATAAGGGACTGAGATCTTCAAAACAGGCTTGCAGTAATCCTCAACTTATGACCAGAATTGAACCTGTTGCTAAGTGAGTTTTGCCCCATTTTATGAATTTTCTTGCCACAGTTGTTAAGCAAATCACTGCCGTTGTTAAATAAGGAACAGTGTTATAAAGTGAATCTGGCTCTCCCATTGACTTTTCTCGTCAGAAGTTCACAAAAGTTGGTCACATGACCCCGGGACACGGCAACCATCATAAATCTAAGTCAGTTGTCAAGTGTCTGAATTTTGATCACATGACCCTGGGGAATGCTGTAACTATTGTAAGTGTGAAAACAGTCACTTTTTTCAACGCCGTTCTAACTTTGAACAATTACTAACTAAATGTGATAAGTCGAGGACCATCTGTATTAGTTCAATGGAATTAACTTGAAAAAAAGTCGTCCCCCACTATTGAATTTCATACATTTCTATTACAGAATAAATGCTATATCTTGAGATATTGAATAAGGTGATCCTGTTATATGATAATAGCCTTGTTCAAGCATAGCAGATTTAATTGAATTATAGTTTACTGCACCAAGAAATAGGATTGTGCTTTCATATAATCTTCCCCTTCTATCTTCCACCTTGATGAACTTTCAGCTGAGCTCTCTTCATGTTCTCATCAATTAATTTAAATTGTGATTTTAATCTATATCTGTGATTTATATGCCAGAACTGGAAAAAAAATGGATTGCAAACTTGTAGTATATAGTCCAGTGGAATAGAACAGGAAGCATGTAGACGCAAACTTGCTGTTGTATTGAAATGGTTAATTCTAAAGCAGATCAATGTTGAAATGCAGGAGAACAGTGTCATTATTCAATCTGCCATACCAAAGCAAGCACCTAGTTGTCACCAGAAGGGTTTTATCCCACCTTCTGTCCAAATTATAAATCAAAAGTTGCAGCTCTCTAGTTTCCAAAGGAATGGTACTGACGGTGAATATTATCCAACAATCCATACAGAGTTGATTTATAGGTGCTTTGTTGGATTAACAGATCCTAGCATGGCCTGATCAAAACTTTGAATTCTTTTAGAGAGATGCATTTGGAAGAGCTGTATAGATTCTTGTCAATATGATCTTTAATTAAGGGTAAGCCTGTTCAGCTAGCCGAACATGACCCAGGAGTTTGGAAGCGTTTCTCTTAAGTTCATATACCTTTTTTCACCATTAGTCGAGATGATCAAGTTTTTTCCTTGTCTGTTGTTCTTTCCCAACAATTCAGGATAGGACATACCAGCCAACAAGCTTTCCCACTTGCATCAATTTACCTTTTTTTTGAATTTTTTATCAAATCAATTTTTGGTTTATTGTTTGTCCTGTCTAAGAATAATTCCCTACTTAAAACAGAAATTATTAGCATGAAGGAAATTTGGCTCATTAAGCTAGTATTGTTTACATCTTAACCATGTGATATAATTTGACTTCCATGGATTATTAAAACAAAATTTCTTGAATTGAAATCCAAACATTCAGCATCTAAGGTATTGCTCATATCGTCTGGCATATGGAATACTCATTTTAGAATGAATTCAAAACTAAATCTCTTCAATATTTAATCCTTTTTGCTTGTGTTTCTGAATGGCATTTTTCTATTAAAGGTCATAGAAAAGTCATCTATGCAAAAGACATTGTCACCCTCCGTTACAAAAAAGCTAGCAAGATTCTTACTGTAGAGTTTAATAGACTCTGAATGGAAATGTTGTGAATGAGATATTGCAAAGTACTTTCCATTGTGCCCTGTGCATTTAGAAGTAATATTGCGCTGTTACTTCAGTGTGATTAAATATGGAAACTGTTGCTTTTCTCGTTGTCCAACTGGAGCATTTAATGAGTGCAATTAAATGGAAAAATTGCCTTTTTAACTGATGATAGTCCATTAGTGTCTGCGGCGGTTGAGAAAAGGATAGAAATGAATTATTAGAATGACAAATGAGTCGAAGTTACTAGAGTGATGGAGAGGTGTTATTTCCTTCCACGTAATCTTCAATTAGTTGTCTTGGTAAGAGGATGTTTTTCAAAAGGGTAATAGAGAAGTAATGAGATCAGTACGAGGTCAAACCCAGCCTTCTTTCTTTGACAGTTTGATTAATTTATTTCTTTCTGCCAGATCACTGTAAGGGCCTTTTGTCACCCAATATTTTTTTCATGGGACTCTAATCCAACTATCTATTTGGATCAAATCATATTCATTCACTTTGCCTTCCCCCCCAAATTAATTAATAGAATCCCAATGCAGTTTGAACATTTTTTAAAAAATTCTTCCATTTTATTCAAGCTTCAAGCATTAATAAATAAAACAGACTTAGAGCAGACTAGTCAGGAAGAGAGTCTGGGATCACTTCCAATGTGGATTAAACCCAGTGTACCTTTTTACCTGAACATGTGAAACTCAAAATAAATTTGATCTTTTGATCATTTTAAGAAGGCAATCTTGATGTTAAATAAAGTCTCTTTTTCTCTGGCTTCTGAGTATGAAAGAAATAAAATCATTGAATTGATATAGTTTACAAGTAGCAAAATGCAACATATATTATTTCTAGAAAGAAACAAAAAAGTGCATTCTTAAGTAAGGAGCCAAATTTCATTGCTATTAGCCAACAAAGTTTTAAGTGGCTAAGTTCAGGAAAAAGACTCTTAAGCAACAGCTGTTTTGTTATTTGGTTACATGTCTCTAGAGAAGATGGAATTGCTGAGATATTAATATGAGATATTCGTGAAATACTTGGGGAAATGTTAAAGACACAAACAATATGTGATGTACTAAATCTAATTACAAGAAAGGCATGAAAATTAAAAGATGTGATCCTGATCTTTTTTTTTAAAAAATACACTTATCTCCAATATTTCCTTGTTTCTATTTAAATCAGACAAGTTGGTGTTCCTTCAAAGTGTGAAGGAAAGATTGGCATTAAATTGAAGAAATCATTCATGTACTAAGCAAGTTAATGTATTTCCACTCCTAAAGATTCAAATATAGATTTTCTTTAATTGTAGTATTTCAGCATTGCATTCCTGTTTTCAGCCAAAGTTTTGGATCATATTTGAAAGCCAACTGAAAAAGCAACATGACTATACAAAAATATGTTCATGCCTATCTTGAGAATTGTAAATATAATCTTTTTGTTGGCAATCTATTAAAAGTTCATCTTATTTGCTGTACTTTCGTTTACTCCAAACTTGTTTGCTGTTTCCTCTTATGATTTTTAATATTCTTAGACTAATACCATGATTTTTATCTTATAACTGAAGTACAAACATAACCATAAGCTTTTGCCCTTCCAACTGTATATTTAATTAGATAGTCTTTTTTTTCAGAATTTAAGGGGAATACACATACTGAGAGATTGGAAGGCGAGTTTTTGCAAATGAGTTTTTGAAATGATTGAGATGAAGAAAAAGAGAAAAATAAGAGGTTGGAAGATTGAAGATTTTTTTAAAAAAACCAACACCCCACTTCTGTTCATTTAAGGTGCAGAGAGGGACGATCCACTGATTAGCTGATATGTCTGCTACAAGTGATACAGAGTTAATAATAAGAACATTTCATTCTGGTCTTTCTGATTTTTGATGGACCACATTTAGGGTTTATTTTGAGTGCTGTGATTAATACTTTGCAGTGAGCATGCACCTAACATCTCCCCAAATTTCAGGGCCAAGGAAATATGGTTATTCTGGCTTTTAGACTGACCACGGTCCTTTGAACTCAGAACTCTATCATGTGATCATGTTTATCATATCTGGGTATCTGGGAATGAAATGGGTAGACAGGTGGAAGAGCTTCAAACTAGATGACATTCAGACAAATAACAGCTGAATCCGCAGAAGGAATTTTTCTTGGACTGCAAAGGTGGTGTGTGTGTGTGTGTGTGTGTGTTTGTGTAAAGAAATGTGTTTTCATACTTGCAAGATTGATGTTGATTTTACAACGTAGTCCAGACAAAAAGTATACTCAGAAATACCTTTGTTAACTTTATTGTAAGATAACATTAACAGAATCTTGTCCAGGAAAAGCATCAACCATCCCAACAAAATGATCGTAGTAATTAGTTCCATTACTGCTTGCTTCGACCAACCTGTATAGATTATGCAGAATTTAATGAACAATAAAATCTATGTTACTTTCTCCTGTAGTTTTATTTATTACTGATTATTTTCCTCTACAAATAGGTGACTCCCAGCCTTTAGTGGTCACTTTTTAAGGAGGACACAAAGCAAAAAGAGAAAAGTAGAAAAGATCTGTAGCGTGACCTGAACTCTGTTTATGCGTTTCTGGATCGTTCCTGCCCAAAAAGCAGAGCATCATATTGGCTTCTCCAAGTAGTTCGATTTCTTTGGCCAAGTCTCTTATAAAGGTGTCTTGTGATCTAATAAGCAGAAAGGCTTTCTGCCACAATAAATGACTACGTTCAAAGTCATTTTGATGGATGTGTGAACACAAAATAGAATTAAAAGAATAAAGTGCAGAGCTGAAATTCCCCTTTGTCTGCATCTGTGGTTCTGTCACTTAAGTATTGAAAAATTATTTTAAGATGTTGGCGATTGAGCTTGCCATATGCTGATTTTTCCCTCTCAAATACATATTTCATGAGAAAGCTCTTGCTTTCTTGTGTCAGTGTATTTGTTAATTTACATACCGTAACCCAATGTAGACTAAAAGTTTTTTAAAAAGGGAAAAAAAGGAAAAGAAATGGACTTTGCTTTTCTCAGCTTTCATTATTCTTTCAGGATTGAACGGTGAAAATATTTAGAAGACATGAATGTTGTAATATCTTTGCCTTAGAAGGGAGTAGGTCTGTTATCTTTTTAATTTGGGACATTATATGATTTATGTACAGTAAATATTTCATGCACTTTGCGTTTGACTTTGTAGAGGAATGTAAATGGAAAGTAAATCCATGTGTACTTTAAGACAGTAAAAAGGCATTACTTGATGTTAGACTGCATAAACATGCAGATTTGATTCCCTTTTTTCTTTTTACAACAGGAGTAAAGTTAAGCCTTACCTGGAAATGTAAATGCACTAGCCCTAATGTAATGCCGAAGAAAAATTAAGACAAATGGTACTGCATCTCTGCCACAAACTGCAGCTCGTACAAAATTCACTTTAGTTATTATACTGTGAATATGTGAACTGAACCCTCCTCTGTGTATGCACAATTTATGTTGAATGCAACATGAATCATTTTAATAGACCAAGCAAAAACTCCCCAAAGTCAATTTTCAAATTATGAACCTTGGAACTGGAATATAACAACAAGGAATTGAGGCTTTATTCTGAACTATGGATGAACCGTTAAGGAACCTTGTAGATGTCGCTTCTTCTTCACTTGTGTGAACACAATTCTTGTAATTGTTTGAAAGAATCACACGTCTGTTCCCATGAAACAGTCTGGACAATTGTTAAAAGCAACAATAGATTACAGCTTGTGGAAATATGTAATAAACCTTTATACAGTGCAATGTACAAACTTAAACATATCATCTCTACTCCATCTTTCTTGAGTTACATTACTCGTCTTATCCTAGATGCCATTAACTGGCTGCACAGACAGATAAAAATCACCCGAGGCCTGCACGAGAAATCAGCAATGCCAGGTCTTAATAAAATAAATTGCAAGAAAAGAGAATATCTGAAGTTCAAGGCTGAACTGTGGAATCCTGGGTCCTCTCGGAACTTGTTTGTAGATGTTTGTTTACCCAACTAGTTAACATCATCAATGTGAGTGAACCTGCAGGCTTGCTGTAGAGTAAGCTAGCACGATTAGCTCAGTTAAGAATGTCAAGATAGGTGTGTTAGGGACAACATACAAAGATATAAAAGCACGTTGCACAACCAATCACTTGGAATGTTTCCTGACGCCTGACATTCTCTCTTACTAAGAAAAAGAAGGGTATTCTCCAACCTAATTAGAGCTGCACCAAAGGAGATAAAACCTCATAATTTGGCAACTTTTTTATTTCATTTATAAACCAGATTGCTAAAGGGGCTGAATCTCATTACATCTTTTTGTAATCCCAGATTTCTATGAGGATGGGGAATGGAAATCCTGCGAGGAGTTCCTTCACCAATTCATAGGATTATGGCAAGCTTGTGTATGGGACATGGACCTTCCATTGAGGAATCAGTCTGTCTTCTTGTCAGAGTTTCGGGCTCTGTTGGGAAGGGCTAGTGCTATGGATTCAGCCATTTAAAAATGTTTTCCCATGAACAGTTATTACCATAGTTATTCGAGCAATTAAGAAATATGAAACGTAAATAAATATTTAGAACATTATAATATTTCTAATATCACTGAAACTTAAGCAAGAGAATAGGCAAAAAAAAGATGTTAGATATGAAATGGATGTAGGCACCAGGAGCGAAATATCATTCTGTACAGAGATTGACCTCTCAACTAATATTTCCGTGATCAGTTGTTTTATTGGGAGGGTGAATGTAGTCTATGACTGACCCTGACAGACAAAATAAAATAAAATAACGCATAACAGTACAAGAAGCCTATATTTAATAGAATTAATTTGCAACACACCAAATATGCATTCAGATTACCCAGAAAGATTATTTCCAAAGTCTGTTCAGAGGATCGGTGCATTACATCCAAGTCAGTAGATCTTCCTAAAGTGTGTTTCACTTTTGCATCCTGCTTTATATTTTTTGACAATGCATCTCATTTGAACCAAGTCAGACATCACATTTGGTGATAGCAATATTTCAGTCATTGCCCTTAACTTTCTTGTTCTGTCAGAAACAAAAATAATAGTAATAAAAAACCCTACTGTGATTTCTTTTTGAAGATTAGTACCTGCTCATGATGTTTCTCGCAGTTGATTCCGCTGATATTATTGTCTTCTTTTTGTTTCAATTTTTATATCTTTAGAACAGCCATATTAATTTTCCAGGAGCTGTTCTCTACTGTTATGTGCATAAGCCAACACCTGTGGGTGAATAATACAGATATATGTATATGTTGCAAAAATAATTTTCAAACATTCGCATATATATATCTCCACAGATCTCCACACTTAATGCCCTGTTGATTCAATGCATAGTAGAAACAGACTGAAGCCTTTTTTTTTCCAAAACAGAAATAAGTCACCTTATAGTTAATAAGTGAATGCTATGAACTTTGTGTAGGCGTCAGGAGGGGCATCCGGCTAGTAAAGGCTCAGCTTCACTCAGTTACCCAGAACCCAACTTGAATCAAGGGATTACAGGGTCATAAAAAGTAAGTGAATCTTAAAAACTTTAATATATAACATACTTTGACAGTATCATTATCTGTAAGATGAACAACAAAAGTATTTGAGATGTAGGCTATTGTTAAATTTTAAGCTTGTAGTGCGAGAAGCATCTCGTTTTCACAGGAGTGTGTGCATTTATACCTTTATTTTTTTTTGCAAACAGCATTGCTGAAACATTAAAATAAATAGCCGTGCTGGTACAGCTAATTAGGAAAAAAAAGAAGCTATATTCAAAAGAAGTCTACTGGGGCAATTTGGAATTAAAAACTAATTTAGAATCTCTAATAACTTTAAGCACTGAACACTACAATTTGGGCTACGCATAGCAAAATGCTTTGTTTACGTGATTGTAATTGGATCATTGGAATCCACTGTGCATAGAATATAATTGGCTGCGTAAAGAAGCACAACATTCTGATCTTCTCTGGCTTTTTAGGCTAATAGAGGAAATCTTGAAGTTCCTAATGAGATAACTTGCAGTCTTGTATCTATGGCATATCTCACACTAAGCCATCATCTAGTTTGTTTGGTGTTTTATAACGTGGGGTTAATCCAGATATTGCAGTTTGCAAAAATTGATGTATTATAAAGCGAATTATAAGAATCCAACCAATTTGCTGATTTTTTTGAAGGACCATATAAATTAACCTTGGCTTGACATGATGTCTGAATCCAAAATGTTTGGGAAGCATAGTGTATTTTATTTTACAAACTTCATAATTTTGAGGCATTTTCCAGTTTTGTGCAATAAAATGGAAAATGCCTTCTAAGCCACAGAACCACAACAAGTTATTTTTTCAGTTTTAAAGGAAGTAAATTGCCCCATGGCACTGTTTTTATTCAATTATTTATACAAGGCACACTAGATTTTGTTTTCCATTTACCTATATATGGTGATAGGCAGCTTGGATCTGATGGGTAATAATTCAATTTCCAGGAGAGGGACAGAATTCCTGCCCATTTTTTTAAATATATATTTTTTAAAGCAACTTTGTAGAATCACTTGCCTTGCAATACCATATACAGAAGTGTCGTTCTCTAATTTACGTAATAGTTAACGTAAACTGCCCAAAACCATTTATTTAAATTCAAATCACCCCGATGAGTCTTTGACACATGCATATGATCAATACTTTTAACATGCAAAATCTTCAACCAAAAAGTAAATGTAGCTAAGTGGTATCTGCAAGCAGTGTTCAGTGATGTGTCATCTAGGCCGGAGGAAATTTCCTCCACTTTATTGCACTGAAAAGTGGTAACCAGGTAATCTTTGACTTATAACCATTCGTTTATTGACTGTTCTTGCACTTATAAACAGTTCAACATCCCCGTGGTCACTTAATCAAAATTTGGCATGCTTGGCAACCAGCATGTATTTACAAAAGTCCCAGGTTTTTTCTGCCCAAAAGAAATCCAGGGATCCACCTCCCGGCCATACTCAACGATCACATGACCCAATGCTCCTCCAGCTCAAACGTATGCCTTCCAGGTGCCGGCTGACATGTCCTTGACTCTCTTGGGAAGAATTTTGTTGTGTCTATTATCCCTGTAAGTATATGTGAAACTCCCTCCTCCCGTTTTCCGAGGCACTAGATGTGGCAGCTTAGAGGCCTTCACAAATATGGCTCCCAAGGCTGACACAAAGCTGGATTCAGTTAATGACTGTGTGATTCAGTTAACAAATGCATTGATTCTCTGAACAACCATGGCAGAAGTTGCAAAATGAGGTACAACTCATGTAACAACTGCCTTGCTTAGCTATGGAAATTCTAGTACCAGTTGTAGTCGTAAGTTGACCACCTCTGACACAGTTTCCAAATCTACTTACGGTGGATTTTGTGCGACCATTCTTTAACTTCCTTTCTAATTTATACTATACAGTCACACACTGTATGGAAACATAGGAATCTTTGCATGGTACAAAAATAACTTTTCTGATTTATGACCTTGGATCTCGGACCAAAAGATCTGAGTTAACAGGAGTTGAAGAGAATCCTGAGAACTAGACAAGATGGACATATGAATTATTCTGATTCAATGTAAGGCAGGTTCATACTCCCGGGGCAAACTATAGAAAGAACCCGTGTCTCTTTTGAACTTCGTGTTATTGCGTGTTAACTGCAGCAACGCAATGCACATAGCACGTTTGGTGTTAAGCACAATACCGAACAAACAGCCGAGAATTTTTCAGATCTTCCTCTTTGGAAGAACAACTGTCAAGGCATAGGTGGAAAAGGTAAACTTAAAAGCAGATGGACAATGCCTGCCAGAAATGAGAGGATCGACTGAATATAGTAGTCAATATAGTTGAAAGGCAGCCTTCAAAGAATTATACTGAAACTTGACCTGATGATGCAGAATGAGTTATGCAAACTATGTTGAGGCATATCCTAGGCCAGTGTTTCTCAACCTCAACAACTTTTAAGATATGTGGACTTCAGCTCCCAGAATTCCTCTACTATCATGAGTTGAAGTCCATACAACTTAAAGTTGTTAAGGTTAAGAAACACTGTCCCAGACAAATTGATTTGCTTATTTCTGCTTTGGATTCTCTAATATTGTAAAGGTTTGCCTCTGTAAAACACAATATTTCATATATTTATTTATGATATGAATTAGTATCCATCAGGATGTTATCATTTTGCAACTGAATATGATTATACATATCTCCCCAACTTATGCAGCCTTTGATTCTTGCATTTATTCCTTTTTTTTTTTGCCTTGTGTACCAATAAGTACATAACTTTACCAATAAGTTTGCAAATTGTCTTTTCATCTTGTTCCTGTATCTAAAAGTAGTTGGTATGTTATTGCCGGCAATAAGTACAACTGTATATTCTTTAAGGCATATAATGGAATGGGATTGATGAGAATGATAGATTTCTTAGCAGAACACTAAAGATTTTCCATGCCTCTATTTATATGACGGTGATCTTGATTCCTATAATACTCTGGTCACTATTGAAAGCTTGTTAGATGCTTAGTTACCTCTCTAGCATATTGTCATCAGCTGCTTGGATGAAAAATACACTATTAAGGTAACAAAGGCTTCTACATATATTTAATTCAGATAGTTTCCCTCTATACATGGGAGATAATAGCTAGTTTTAGGAAAAGCTTCATGGTTGCCCCTTGCAATTTTTTATTTATTTATTTATTTTCACATTTATATATGTAGCAATGTAACATTCCACTACAGAATTAAGCTAAGTTCCTTTGAATTTTGTAGGACATTGCTAATAACTGTGGATAAGGTGTTTGCCAGGTGATCTAGCTCATTATTTGGAAACATTTCTTCTTCACAAGCTTCTTAAACGACTATACTTTGAAATCTCTGAATTGAAAGCGTTATCAGAAGTTTTCTCTTGAGTACATTCCTTCCTGCCTTCCATAAGTTTATTTTCCCTGCTTTGTCTTTCAGTGTCTTTGGTCTTAAGTGATTATTAATCTAATGTTTCAAAGCTATTCAAGGAACGTCTTCATAATGAATGTTTCTAGATTTGATGTTGTAGAAAAATTGATGACAAGAATATTAAACATCTGGTCTACTCATGAAGCATAGCCTTATTTTTGCTGTATCCTCCTCAGCCTCAAGGTTTCTAACCCTGTGTGTGTGTGTGTGTGTGTGTGTGTGTGTACGCGTGTGCATGCTTGTGTGTGTGTGCGTGTGCAGGCACATCTTCAAGTCAGTTTTTAACTCTTGGCTCAAAACTGGACTAGTCCTTGCAATGTTCTTGGCAAGATTTCAGAAGTGATTTACCATTGCCTTCTTCCTAGGACTGAGAGAGAATGACTGGCCTAAGATCAAGTCCCAGTTTCCCATGTGGCCTCTTGGGAAAATTTAATTGCCCACCCCTGGCCTAGAGTCTCTACGTTCCCACAAGCGGTCTTAGCCCAACCCCTCTTCAATGCCATTAAATCATCTATATAGCGCTAGAATGGTGCTTACTGTTCATTGACTAGACTCTTGTGCATAGGCATGATGAATGAATCAATTTAATTGGAACCTAATGCGTGGCTCTGTTTTTTTGCTCCTGACACCCAGTAGGCTACATCACCTTGCTGGTTAAGACTTGGTTAGACAGGGCATGTCATTTCCATTGGATCAACAAAGCCTTCAGTAAATAAATATTATTTATTTTTATGATCACACACACCAAGGCTTCATATAATATACATGTTAAAGTGTAATTGCATTGTTATAATACCATTCATTTTACGACTTGTAATATTAAAAATGTAAGACGTGCCCGGTAGTCTTCTAATATGGAAATGATCTGTGAAATTCTATTAAAACCCAGAGATTCTATTCAGCCATGATTGAACAAAATTTTCTGCTTTGTCTTGAGATAGACCTATGAAAAGAGCATATCCTCTTCATTAGGAGAGCCCAAGTGAATAACAAAACAGCTGTTGCAGAGTCACCATGCAAATATGATTTTAGAACAGGATGTTGCTGTATCTCTCCTTCAGAGCCATTGATAGTATGATATTAAGCTTGCTGGGTGTAAAAGCCCTTCTGTGAGGAACAGAAAGGATATGTAAATAACTAAAATAAAAAAATAAAAAAGGTTATGAGTAAGATCAGCCTTCCTTCCTTCCTTCCTTCCTTCCTTCCTTCCTTCCTTCCTTCCTTCCTTCCTTCCTTCCTTCCTTCCTTC